>JARLTB010000610.1:137500-172500 GCA_030141615.1 Unio pictorum
ACATATTTGACAAGCCGGCTTTTGAGAAAACTTATATATTTTTTTTTCTTCTTTATTTTTATCCATTTAATGTTTGTAAAGCATTATTTACTGAGTCTTCTCCTGTTAATCACCACATAAACAATAATCATAACAACGCGTGTAGGGATATTGTATTGAATGTTCACTGATAATGCTTTGAATAAAATCATGGTGGTTAATGGTTCATGACGAGTGCTTTTTATTTCAGAACACACATCGCAATGAAATGTAACCAGTTACTTTGTTATCGATAGTCGCCTTACTCGGCTTATTGTGTGCGCGTGAGTGTACATGTGTGTCCCTTATAAAACGGTCATCTGCCTCTGTAGTCCGCGAAGTTTTGTTTCTTGAGAAAATAATGGTTTCTATAAAAGAATATCGGTGGTGGGAGTGGGCACCACATAGATTCCCCACCCACTCCAATTTCCCAAAAATGAAAAGCCTTAATTATGTGTTAATGTACGCCCTAAGGTTTGCTGTGTGAAACTATTTTAGTAAATATATTTTATATTTAAAAATTGTTTTTTGTAATAGATATTTTTGATCAGGGTAAAACTCGTACTTAGTTCTACATAAATATGTATTGTAACTGAGAAAAGCCATGCATTACATAACAACTCGCAATGTTGCAAGCATCACAGCTAATGATAACACTGCATTCAAAGTTTTATTGAATAATTTAAATTGTTTGAAGTTAAGTCTTATGAAGGTGTATTAGAAAACATTCAATCCGAAGTTGTGACCAGGAATTTGAAGACTGTACCAAAAACTATGTGGTACATATATTCTAGTAATAATGAACAAGTATGGACTGAAGAAAAGAGGCTGGAAAGGAAATCCTACATGTTTCATATTTTGTACATAGAAAGATAAAACAAATTATACGGTGATCATAAACATAAATCTTGATAAATATATCGTGGTTTTGATTGGCGTGATTTTAATTCTTGATAATTATGCAACACTGATGTCTGGAATGTGTTTTTTACTTCATCGTATGGTGAATTGTATATTGTGATATCTTTGCATCTTTTTCTGTATTCGAGTTTGCAAATATAAAACAGAATTATAAATGTTAATTAAAACAAACAGTAAGCTGTGTATATAGCCTGTACTGGGAAAGTTGAATGGAAATTTAACTTGCCCATGAGAAAATTGAGTTTGGCCTCCTCCCCCCCCCCCCAAATGGTGAGGTAGAACATGGTTTCGAAAGTGTTAGGTTTTTGAGAGAGAGAGAGAGAGAGAGAGAGAGAGAGAGAGAGAGAGAGAGGAGAGAGAGAGAGAGAGAGAGAGAGAGAGAGAGAGAGAGAGAGAGAGAGAGAGAGAGAGAGAGAGAGAGAGATTAACAGTGCATGGACGTCATTTCAGTTTTTACGGGTGGGATGGGGTTGGGCAAAACATGACGGGCTTGTTAATTTTCGTATATAGGCTGATGAGTGAATTTTTATTACACTTTTAACATCATCATACTGCTATTTTTTTCTTCTTCTGTAAACCGGATTCATAAGAGATAGAAACTTTGAAACGTTTTTTGTTTCTTTCCTAAGGAAACAGACCCGTTTAATCAACAACATCAAAAATATAAAGTTCTACCCTTAGTAATTATTCATTTATACTTCACGAATTGTGAACACTGCTTTTATCACTATACTTCATAATTATCACCTATTAAAAATAAAAACAAAGGCATGAATCAAAATATTCGAATAGCCGACTTTTGAGAAAACTTATTTTTTTTAATTTTTAAAAATATCCATTTAATGTCTGCTAAGCACTATTTATTGATCAGTCTCCTGTTAATCACCACATAAAAAACAATTATAACAACGCGTGAGAGGGTATTGTATTTTATGTTCACTGATAATGCTTTGAATGAAACCCTGGTGTTTAATGGTTAGTGACTAGAGCCTTTTATTTCAAAACACATATAGCAATGAAATGTAACAAGTTATATTGTTAATAGGGTTTCTGAAAAAATATCATTTTTGAAAAACAGCTGTTTACTGTTTTCAATTTTCAAAAAGCAGCTGTTAACAGCTGTTTTTACTGGGTTTTCTATTTTTCACTAATTTCACAGTCAATTGCTTAATTTTGTGATGAACACCGTTTTCTTATATACATTTCGTGATAAGTTCTAAATCAATAAATTTTTACTTCTTATAATAATATTTCAAGAATACAAGTGCATTAAGCGACTTGTCTCAGAGACGCGATCATAATTTTGTACAGAAATTCGTACAGAACGAAAAAACTCTTTCAACGTCCGTTGATGTCGGTTTAATGGATAAAATTGCGTTGTACAATTTCTGGAGATCTTCAGTGCTCTGGCCCGAGTTCCTGAAGAGAGTGAATTCGGACTTGAGGCATTTGAAACCGTCTTGCCCTCAGACTGCAATGGATGATCCATTTTTTTAAGCAACACATTCAATTCATCTTGAAGAGACAAGTTCACACTTTCAGCATCATTTGACGACGGTTCGACATCTTCTACATCGTTGTCTCCAAATAGACGAGACGATAGATTTCCTGCGAAATTTAGCGTGGTTTTTGACGGGGCGACAGATAGGTCTTTGAGACTGCGCAAGAGGTTCATGACATCCTTGTTCAATCGCTCTTCAACGCGACATTTCACATTTTTCATGAGCTTGGTACTAATGTCATTATTCAGGTTAGAGAGCTTGTTGAACATGAATTATAAAATTGTGTCAGCACTCATCAAGGTCGCGTCATCTAAGCTTAGATTCTCAACAGCACGTTTCACAGGTTCCAATGCCTTCAGAAGAGTTTTGAGAGCGTCAAAATCCAATGTCTCAATCATTTGCAGCGCCTTGAATTCGATTAGTGTTTCGCGGATGGCGACTTCTGTCTTTACTAGCGGTTCTAACATTGTTGGGATGGAGTTCCAGCGCGTCTTCACGTCAAGATGCAGTTCAATCTCGCGTCCGAATTATTTGAGTGATTCGACCATATCGAGAGCAGTACACGAATCAAATATGCGAACAAGACCCGTCTTGATTGTTGTTTTATCGCCGCTATCATGAATTTGACTCCGAAGAATCGACGTCCTCTCACGATTGTGTATTCATCCACAGTCATGCTAAACTTTAATCCTCTCTCGAGTTTTTCCTTGATGTCGGCAATCATTTTCTTTCTCTTTTCTTCGTAATCATCATGCATCAGCTTCATCACATCGCTTTCGTTCGCTGGAAGTTTGAATTCGTCCCGTGAGATTGATTGCCGTATATACTTTTTTCTAGTGATAGTTATAATCGATCAGTAGCCAGATCGGTGACAATCTCCTTCAGACTCTTTCGCCCCAGGAAATTGGCAATCGTTTTTTGTTCTCTTATTGTCTTATTGTTCACGGGCTCTTCCTTAGATGTATACCCTCCAGCAGACTTATCAAAATCAATTCCATGTATTTTCAGATGATTCTTCAACGTTGTCGTGGAGTTTCCAGAACATTTGATGATTTTATTGCATCGTCCACATTGACCTTCTAGCTCTTTTGTAATTGGATTCTTTCGTTTTGCGGCGTATTCCCAAACTGAAGACATGGCTGAAAAGAACATCAAAATTTGTTGATGACACAAGATCAATTTTATAATATCTTACCTAATTAAGAAAAATTGCTTTTTAATTTTAGTTTTTGGCCAATTTGATAAAATCATCATAACAAATCAGTAACACATTCAAAATAAATTTTCAAAATTTGTTTTCCGTTACATATTTCATATCCACAATGAACATTGGAGCATCAGTTGTAGTATCTTTCTGTTTAAAAATTTCCGTTAGAAACAGTAAAACAGCTAGAAAAAACAGCTGTTTACTATTTTTTTTTATTTTGGGCGTAAAACAGCTGTTTTATTGTTACTGTTAAACAGTTACCAGAAACCCTAATCGTTAACGATAGTCGCCTTACTCGGCTTATTGTGTGTGCAGTCCCGGATTACCCATTAGGCAGAATAGGCAACTGCCTATGGACCCCGCGACTTTTATGGGCCCCCGGGGGCCCCCATGAGACCGTGACCGTGGGTCTGGGGCCCCAAAAGTTTGACTGCCTATGGGCCTCCACGGTGCTTAATCCGGCGCTGTGTGTGTGCGTGTGTGTATATGTGTGTTCCTTATACAACGGTCATTAGTGCAGATGAGGGTGAATTGTCTTACAAAAATGTTTGTACATTCATGTATATCAGTTGATTAAATACTACTTAAAAGGCAATTCTGAGGTAATATCAAGTAGGTAGCCTACCCTGCATATGCACAACATAATAGCCTGTCCATGCACAACATAATAATTATATAATTCCACAGAAAAGTGAAATAATGGACAGTTGAGATTGAAAACTTAATTTTGAAATGCTAGTCATTGAAACTCAAATATTCGTGAAATGGGTCGCAATACGTACAAGCCATTTTCTTTCCGTTAATCCACTTTAACTTTCAGAAGAATGTTCCAGACAATTAAATCACCCTTTGCCAGTCTCGAAGACTTCTTATCTTGGATTGGTTAGGTTTTACGTCGACTACAGGTAGCCGTCCAAGCATTTTGTTCTTAACCTCTCAGATTTAACCGAAAAAGATTTTCCGTTCATATACAATCATAATTAGACAAAATATCAATATAATATATCGTAGTGACATTAATGGCGAGTAAATGTTTAACAAAAATCTTATCAAATAATTATCTGACTACCCCTATCATCAAATGGAACTTTCCTGGGGTTGCCTGTCCCGACACAAAGGCGCCGAAGACAGGTGCATTGCTTTTGTATGTGTCCTCAAACGTGCGGCAATTAACAATAAATATATCGTAGTAACATTAATGGGGAGTAAATGTTAAAGGAAATTCTTATTAAATAATTATCATAATACCCTTATCATAAAATGGAACTTTCCTGAGGCTGCTTGAACCGACACAAAGGTGCCTAAGACAGGTGCATTGCTTTTGTCGGTGTTCTCAAACGTGTGGCAATTAACAAACAAGAGAATCACACGTGTGATCACTTAGCACGCAGTCTGATTTATTTATTAAAAACAATTGTGTGCGTTGACCCTGTGGCGTCCAATTTTTAGACCTCTGAAACAAGTAATACCTTCTACTAATTAAGATAATAATAATAATAATAATAATAATAATAATAATAATAATAATAATAATAATAATAATAATAAATATTATAATATAAATTATTATACAACTACTACCACTACTACTACTACTACTAATAATAATAATAATAATAATAATAATAATAATAAGAGAACTTCCAGTCTTATAAAGTACTTTCAACCTCGCTAAGCCGAATACTCTCGGACATTTACGAGCAAATACTTATGAACACAAGTTACGAAAATTAAAATAAATTCTAAACTTAGGATAGAGTAGTTATATCATCGTACTTAAGGAAGATTGTAAACAAAGCGAAAATAACCAGTAGCTTCTCGTGGATCAATGTTTCTGTCCTGGGTTTTCCAGGATTCTTCGTCCACCCTTTATACTGGCCGCGATGTATGTTATAACGGTACCAATTGTACAACCCCAGGTGGGCGGAGCTTAGTTTAAGGTGTCGGGAACATAGTATTAAAAAATAAACAACAAAATCAGTTGTGATTGGAGCATGATGAATAAGAGTTGTATTTTCTGTTATGCTTAAAATGTTAAGCCTTTGTGCAACATGTTAGACTATGTGAATTCATATCAAGATCATATTTTGTATTTTTATGACGTTTGTAAAATGTGGTAAACATGACTGAAAATATTTTTGTTTTGACTAGATAACTCTAACCCTGTTAAATTCCTGCAGAGTTATCTCTCTAAAATGCAATGGAGTACCTGGATTTGTCCTTGTCAAATTGACAACGATAACTCCTACCTCTGTCTAATTTCAACAGAGTTATCTCTCTTACATGCAATGAAATATCTGGATTTTTCCTTGTCATATTGACAAAATAACATTGTTCTCTATGACATGCAAGCTGAAGTAGGATATAAAGTATATTTATTTATGAAAACATTAAGTGTCACGATAATATGACAGGGTGGGCTAGAGTCGCCCTTCATGTATAGGAAAACTTGACGATGTGCTTTCGTTATTCTCATTGGTCATATAATAGACCATGTGTAAACCACTTCATGAATTTCTTTTCAGGTCAAATCTCCACAGCGCAACATGCAACGAACCTGAATTCAGTGTGATCAGAAAGATATATTCCGGAAACAACCCTATCAAGTGTGAAGTTCGTAATGAAATGTGCTCAAAGATTTCCGACCTGAAGGAGTACATGCAGCTGAAACGACATTCATGTCTGAAGTTTTCGATTAAATCAAATCTCGTTTTGAAAGAGCACAATAGATTACGTGGTAGTGAAAAGCCATTCAAGTATGAAAACTGTGACAAGTTTTCAACCATAGTTCCACAATCATAATCCATATAAGGGTATTGCTGCTCAACGCGAGCTTGATATTTTGTAGAACAAAACCCACAATAATCTGAAGAAAAAAAAAATCATACAGTGACAAAAATACCTTAGATTAACCCCATGACCCATTCTGACATGGGACACTTTCTATCATACTATATAAATAGGAATGCTCACAAGATGTTACATACTTGAGAAAAGCATTCAAGGGTGAAATTTGCAATAAAATATTCGGCGAGTTTCAACCTTGAACAGGTTTTATTTAGGTTTTGTTTTGAACGTCACTTTAACAATATTTCAGTCATATTACTATGATGTCTGCAGTGTCGTAGTTTATGGTGATGTCTAGAACATCATGCTGCAGACATGTAGCATGATGTCCCACCGAGTCACATTATCTTGACACCTGGCAACCACTCCTAACACTAACCTCTTAATGCTGAGCGCCAAACGAGGCAACTGTTAATACCATTTTTGTATCTCTCTGGTATGACACGACCGAGGATCGAAATCACGACCTTCCGCATCCGAGGTGGACGCTCTAACAATTAGGCCAATGGAGCGATCACAACATTGAACAGGCACATTTAGAAGAAAGCATGTATATGCAGTGTTTGTGATAAAATGTTTAGAAGTGATTCGATGAAACACATGTAAATACATACTGGAGAGAACCCATTCAAGTGTGAAGTTTAGTAGAATGAATCATTGCTAGAAGACCACAATGATATATGCCAGGAAAACAAACAAACAAACATGCATGTGTTAGCTCACAAGCAGTATAGATGACACCCCACCCACCCCCCTGTGAATAAAGTTGATCTTTGAACATTTAGTATAGTCAGTCCTAAAAATGAATCCTATATGCACTCATAAGTTGATAGCTTTCAAACTTAATTTTGGAATATGGCTTGAGTGGAAATTATATCTATACGAAATTAATGACTCGAACTACAAAGAGAACTACAATAGAACAACATCGATCTATAGTTGCGTATACCTGTTTTGATCATTACATCATGTATGCAGTCAACCTTGACTTCATATCAGCACAACAAAAATTATACAATGAGTGTTCTAAGGATTTAACACAGTGGATCATTAGAAGAGGGATTATACTTACCTTCTGGGTACAAAGGTTAGTCTACATAAATTTATTAATTAATAGCTTGCATCCGATCGTTCGCAGTTTTGGCGCGTTGGAAAAGTACCATTTAGTGTTAATGCAGAGTACGGCTGGTTTCAGAGCCGTCAATTCAAAATAAAAATAAAAAAGGCTTAGAGACCAGCTTAGCTGGTCTTAGAGGAGAGCTGCTAGATTCACCACAAATGAATATCGTAACACTAGCAGTGTCAAAGCAGTGTTGAACCATCTCCAGTGGCAATCACTCGAATCCAGGCGAACCAAGGCCCAGCTGACCATGATATACAAGAACATATCAGCGGACAAATACCTGACCCTGGCATATAGACGAACTAGGTCAAACCACAAGAAAAAGTTCCAATTAAAGTCAGCATCGACAAATTGTTTCAAGTTCAGCTTCTTCCCAAATACAATAGGGACTTGGAATAAAATACCATCAACAATTGCAGAAGCTCCTGACTTGGTATCTCACAAGCAGGAGCTTTCCAAAATCACATGCTAATGAACAAGTCAGCTACAAGTAAGACCTAGTGATTCTCAGGGCTATGCCGGTTGAGGTTTCCAGATCTCATTGCTGCTACGGTAGCCGGATTGGTCTCAGTATGAAGGGACGAAAACGTACACTGACACTCATTTACTTATTTCTGCCTTTCCTATCATTAATCTTCTGACTGTCCGATCAATTCCGTCTTTACTTTATCTTTGACAACGCACCGCCCGTTGCTTAATAGTCAAGTGTGACTGAGTCAACGTACAGACGACAGACAGACAGACACACACACACACATACATACATACATACATACTTTTTTTAAGTTTGGTTTGGCGACTTTGGCTTAGAGACCAACTTGCTGGTCTAACATACATACATACGTAGATAGGAGCTGGAAAATTAAACAAAGCAACGTGCAGTGTAGACCAGCGATGTTGGTCGATAAGCCTTTTTTTTATTTTGACTTGACGGCTTAAGCCGTCAAGTCAAAATAAAAAAAAGGCTTATCGACCAACATCGCTGGTCTACGTGCAGTGGAATCCAGATTTCACTTCCGGATCATATTATTACAGACAACCACACAATAAGCTCATATTCTTAAAAATAAACAATTTTCTTTAAATCCCAACATAAAATTAATAGAACTCTTATATCACTACCAAAATGAGAAGGGGGGGGGGGGGGAAATGTGCTAAAAATAGACTAGAATTACCTTGACCGGTACTTAGTTGAAGTAGCTAATTGTGATTCCAGGAGCATACATACGGATGAAATACTGAAACGGCAATTATGGCTAATGCTTGTAATGAAATCATTTCCGGCTTGAGCGAGCAGAAGAGATTAAATGTTGATGAAAAGCCACTCAAGTGTGAAGTTTGTGATGTCACGTTCAGCCACATTTCTACAATGATAATCCACTTTAGGGTACATCCAGGAGAGAAACCATTCAAGTGTGAAGTTTGCACTAAAATGTTTACTAGGAGTTCAAATTTAAAGACCCACATGAAGATACACACTGGAGAAAAAACATTCAAATGTGAAGTTTGTGATAAACTGTTTAAAGATAATGCCACATTGAAGAAGCACATGAGAATACATTGTGACGGAAAACCATTCAAATGTGAGGTTTGTGATAAAATGTTTAGTGCAAGGAAAAAGTTACAGGTGCACATGAAAATACATACTGGAGAAACAACATTCAATTGTGAAATTTGCAATAAATTGTTTAGTAGGTCTTCAAACTTGAAGGAGCACATGAGGTTACATACTGGAGAAAAACCATTCAAATGTGAGTTTTGTCTTGAAATGTTCCGCTGTAGTTCTAGCTTGAAAGAGCACAGAAGGATACATACAGGCGAAAAACCATTCAAATGTGAAGTTTGTGATAAAATGTTTAGCCACAGTTCTAGCATGAATGCTCACAAGAGGTTACATACTGGAGAAAAATCAATCAAGTGTGAAATTTGTAACAAACGATTCGATAGGGTGTCAATCTTGAATGTGCACATGCGAATTCATACTGGAGATAAACCGTTTAAGTGTAAAGTTTGTGATAAAATGTTTAGCCAGAGTTCTAGCTTGAATGGACATATGAAAATACATACTGGAGAAAAATCATTCATATGCAGCGTTTGTAATAAAATGTTTAGTTGGAGTGCTGATTTGAAGAAGCACATGGTGACACATACAGGAGAAAAACCATTCAAGTGTGAACTTTGTGTTAAAGTCTTTAGGAGGAGTGATCATTTGAGAAACCACACCAGGATACATACCAGAGAAAATTCATTTATATGATACATTTCTGATAAAGTGTCCAGGCATTGTCCTGACCTATACTTTAATAAAAACATTTTTACATGAAACATGGATGACAAAATTGCCTAGAAATGGAATATATTTTAAAATGTAAATATCTTGTTCAAATATTATAGACAGTCCTTGATCCTTGAAATCAAGACCTTGAAATCAAGACTAAAGATGATCAGAAGGCTTCTACACAAGATATATATGACGTTTTTTTTTTTTATGTTTAGAATACTTTTACTTTATATCTTAATTTACATGTATAAACAATGGACTGGTAGTTTGAAATAAAAAATTCTTATCTCACTTCATCATCCCATCTCATCTCGTCTTGATTTAAGAATATAGATGAAGTAGAGATTATATCTCTATGAAAGTTATTATTAGAACTACAACAGGGGTCACAGGGGTCACAACCAGGCAAAGTGAGCAACTAAGTCGCCTAAGAAATATAAACTTTGTCTTCATGTGACTTATCCTTAGGATTCCTTTTAGGGAAACTTCAATGTATTACCATCTTTTGTTAGATGCTCCCTAGCCTTGACCAGGTTTTTACCATGTTATGTTATTTAGAGGTCAAGGCCAAAATGTAAGCCATCATTGGTGTTGATGTCATACTCTTGCACATTCATAGGCATGTGTTTTAATAGCTGACTGACCATTAACCATTGCCTGATTCAGTTAGTACATGTAAATGTGAAAGGTTATCAATATAATATTATAATGATACTTTTGCTGTAACGATACACATATTGATACAAAAAGACAAGAAAATTGGTATCAAATGATGCTAACCAATGTAAGATTTTTCAGTTGTTAGCAGTAATGAATAATTAATCTTGTTACATTGTGTTAAATTATAAAAACTAAAAATATCATTGAGAATACTCACACACCATCTAAAAATTAACACGAAGTGACATACGTCATAACCCCCCTCTCCCTCTTAACCTAGTAGTCTTGTTATATTGTTAAATTATAATTCATATGAAATAGCATTTGCACTCATTTTCATTAGTAAAAATGAAAAAGACCACAGAATACTCACACACCATCTAAAAATTAATACGTGACATGCTTCAATACCCCCCACCCTTTCTTAACCTAGTATGGTAGTCTTGTTATATTGTGTTAAATTATAATTCATATGAAATAGTATTTGCACTCATTTTCATTAGTAAAAATGAAAAAGACCATAGAAAATAATCGCACCATCTAAAAATTAACACAAAGTGACATGGTTCATAATTCTCCCCCCCCCCTACCATTCTGTGCTAATTATCTTAACCTAGCAGTATCTTCAACATTCCAAACGTGTTCCATGCATATAATGAAGTAATTTACTCATCATTTAATATGCAACATTTCTTTTGGACGATTTGAAAGCTACACTAACAATGGATTGCACACCGAAATATGTTGCGCTGAATTCTCTTTGGTGGTCATTGCTTGTTCCAATCTGGGTTAAACAACAACCTTCAATCAGAAATTAATGTCGCTTATTCACTGGTGACAAACACGAAGTACTGGCAAAGCAGCAGAGAGACTTTGTGCAAAAGTCATTCATTGATATGTAAAGTAATGGCTCTTCAAGCATTACATGCATGTTGTTAAACTGAATTTGATTGGCACAACATGCCCAGGAATAAACGTTATAGCGTTGTACGAACTTTTCATGATGGAGTTTTTACAAATGCATTTCAGCACAAGAAACTTTTCAGTAACACTGTTACTGTGCCCCAGCCACACTAAGCTATGACTAGCTGCTTGTGCCCCAGAGTGTTTTACCTGTTTGGAAAATTTTGTAGAAATCATGCACATGCATTCACATTTACTTTAATTTCTCTTCTTATTTTCAATATTAATCCATGATAATTTCACCAATTAATCAAAATTAATTTGTCTACACAGTGATGTATTTTTCTTTCTATTTTTCCAAGTCTTTCACAATTTATTTATACATTATTTTACAAATATACATTATTTTTACAAAATTATGTGCAACATTGTTAGGAATATCACAGATAGATTTTTCTTTTTTCCTTGTCTATTTGTCATTGTATGTTGTAGGTCCAGGATTCATTCCACTAAAATCATTGATTTGGATAGACAGAAGACGATCGCTCTAATCTGCTAGATCGGCAGAAACTCTTTCATTTTCGCTATCAGCATCCGCTTTTTCTGACTATTTAATCTCAAGAATCTTCGATGTCCCATTCGAAATTTCGCAAATTATCCAACTGTCGAACATATCTCTCCTCTACTTACTCAATATTTTCGAGATCAAACACGAGAAACTCCTCATTTTCGCCCTCACCGCCATCAAAAACCACTCGTGCTTCCGCCATCATTTTACGATTTTTTAAGAAAAAAACACACGTGTATTGAAACGATCCCAAGTAGTAATCCTTGGTTTCCGAACATTTAAAGTTTGCCCAAACGAACGTAAATTCATTTCTGATTGTCTACAAGTGGGTCTGATGCTAGGAAAAGCCCCATTTGTAACCAATCAGAGATTTTCTTTCAACCATACATTCGGACCGCGGAGCAGCGGTACCGGCCATTGAATGCAGACGAAAATTTTCACGTAAAGGCGGTATCGGCCGTTGAATGCAGAAACTGCATTACGCGTACAGGCGGCATCGGGGCCGAATGAGTTAAAATACATGCCACCTGGAAAAACCAAAATGTCTGATTCTTGTTCGTGGTTTATTACGATTTTAGTTGGTCAATACTTGTTGATGATATTATAGATGACAATAATTTTGAAAGTTATGAAGTATATTGGAGCTTGGAAAGTGTTAATGGAGATACCAGCAAGTGATTTACAGCCAGAAAATGGTGTTTAATACGAGTCTTATTTACATGCTGGATGGACAAATATAGTCTGCATTACGGTCAATCTACCTTTCAGTTTTATTTTTAAATTAAATTTAGAAAGGGTATAATACTGACAATCATTAAAATAGAGAATTAAAAAGTACATTGCAATTTTCATTTTTTGTTATTCAATCAAATTAGTCCTGCAGATCATATGCTACAAAACCATATATCCATATCAGGGTTATGATAAACTGAATAAATATGGCTAAAGAAATGAAATTAAGAAGTAAAGATATTTTATTTCAATACCTCTGTATGCACAACAGACTATGGCATTGATATACTAAACTTTTATACTGCATTAATGCACAAAATGGTCGAGTGGTATAAAGCGCTCTCCGTTACGGATCACTGCCATCTCAACTCTCTGCGTGAGTTCGAGTCTAAGGTTCGGCTAATGTAGTTATGTGAGAAAGCTTTCTATTAGCTTCTTGTGGGTCAGTGGTTCTTTCTGGGGGGTTTTCCCAGGTTTTTTCTCCACCTATAATACTGGCTGCCATGTATAGCCTATCTTGTGCTGAAAAATGATGTTAAACCCAAAAACAAAAACAAACATTATTGCACAGATAAAAAATATGGCCTAATAGTCAGTAAACTACTGATTAAACAAAGTTTATTTTAATGACAAATCCTTTTTTGGAGCTGATGTATCCAAATGATAATATCTGTGAGCTCTGGTAAATTGTATACATTAAAACCTGTCTTGAGAGACATCTGCTATGAGAGACCACCTATTTTGAGAGACCAGAATATCTATGCACAGATTTATTCATTATATAGTGTTATAACCTGTTATGAGAGATGACCTGTCTTAAGAGACCATTATTTTTTGGCAGAAGGGGTGGTCTTTCAAGACAGGTTCTACTATACAAGGTGATATTCATATCATATTCAAGCTGACAAAGATATTTATGTATATGCCCCTTCAGAAAGAAGCACTGAACATTATATTCATACACAGATAAGAAACCGAGCATGCTCAGAAATAATTAACAGATTATTGCTATACGACTTGAGCTAAAATATTTTAAAGATTTCAAGAGAGAGCGATGTTGAAGTTTAGGTAAATATTGAACTATGGCCGTTTCTTCCTCACCCTCATGTATTCAACTCCATTTTTCTTTGACAAAGAGGGAGGTCTCCTTTAAGATACAATCTTGGCAACATCTCTCCATAAATTGTTCATTAGGAACAAATTTTGGAATTTCACTTTTTATGCAGAGATATTTAACCAGTGAATGAAGGTGCTGATGCAGTAAATAAAATTAGCACAGATGGGGCAGATTTAAAATCACTCAATTTTATCACCTTGAGTAAGTTTTTAAAAAAATTAGGACTGGATGTTTTCAGTAGTTTTTCTTTCACTCACTCGTACAAGTACCTATGGCCATAAGTCTTTTGCATCTGCAGAAAGTAGAGTGAGATATATTTTGCTGGTATTCAGCCTCATTCAAATGCCCAGATTTATTCTAGATGAGATTTTCTTTCCGTGAGAATGTCGTAAGTTTAATTGAGACATTAAGTTTTAGGAGACATGACGTTTATGGGATGTTTGAATATATATATATATATATATATATATATATATATATATATATATATATATATATATATATATATATATGAAATGATATATATTATATAAATGTCCATGTCTGTACCTACAATCGTTATGCTAGAACATGTGATACGTGCTTTATTAATGGTGTGATAGGAAATATGTGATCTTTCTGAAGTGAAAATGAAATTACGCTTCGAGTATTGTTTATTTAACACAAAATGACTTTGATAATGAATGAAATACAGTATGCATCTGCAACGAAATATAACAAGGACAGAAAAAAGCAACATCTTAACAACAATAGTAATTTCTACATATTTACGAAAGTTTTCTAAGGTTCTCGCAATGTCGGGTTATGTATTTTTCTCGAACTAATTGTCGACATATAATATATCGTCTTCTATTCACTGTTTAGTAGTAAATATGTCTAACCAACAAAAATACTATCGCCACACCCGTAAAAAAGCTAGACAAAATGTTTCCGTCTCATAAAACTAGTTCAATGTTAATATAATTTCGGTCCCAAAGAATTGTAGCATCAAATTTTGGTCTAAGTAATGCTTGTACAATTGATCCGAGATATCTTTCATAAAACAGATTAACGGTCAAGATACAAATGGGCAGCACAAAATTTAATACGCCTTTCCCCCGTGAGACCGAGTGTGGAGGCTAGGTAAATGCATAACTACAGCCCAATTTCGATAACTTAAATATATCGAGATCAAACTTACGTATCCCAAACTCCTTTAGGTTTCCAAAATTAAAATGTTTTACACACCTAAAATAGTTTCATTAATGAAGAATGCAGACCGTGACAACCATTTTCAGCTTCGAAGTCATTTCTGCGGATCATATCTCGAATGTATCTCGACAGCTGACATTCGGATCATTCGGCTATTAAGTTACGAACGATCGAAAATATTTAACTGATAACGTCTTGGTCATTCCTACAGTCAATCCATTAGTTGAAACTGTAATCTGAATAGATTGGGTTTCTATTTCTGCAAAGAACTTCCAGCGAACACGATTATTTTAAATACAAATTACTGCACCGACATGCATCCAAGATAATCCTCACTGAAATAGCCTTAGTATCCCAGAATGCTTGACGAAATGTTCACAATCCTTATCTGAGCAATGCATTTCGGGACACTTTAGTCTTGTTCATTTGGATTTAAGGTGCAATATTCTGAAAAAGATAACTAGACTAATGTATGTCAATAAATTTGTTGTACGCAACAATAGTCACATTAAGGGGCATTAATTCTCATTTTGGTTCCAAAAATATATATTAGAAGTGTTCTATGGACAATTGACGTGATGTTGGACAAACTTCGTTCATGAAAACTGGTCGAGTTTCCATATCATCTAGGCCACGCCATGCATCCTGGTACCTAGCTATCTGTCTGTACGACTGACATCCTGGCGTGTACTGACACATGCCGTAGCGACTATTTTCTGATGATGTGCGAGGTGGCTCAAAACCACGGGAACCGTTTCTTGGCATTACACGTATCTGGCTTTTGTAGGGTCTACCAGGTTCCTTGTACATTTGTAGTGCCACATCATTTGATCCCCTCCAGCAGATACACTGATTAGTCTGACGTGGTAACATGTATCTAGGGTGTATGCCAACCAAAGGGTCTAGACCGTCGTGGGTTGTTGAAGCGTCGCTCCTCCTTGGGATAGGACTGCAAATTGAATCCAGCGACCTCCGTTCTAAGTCTTCAGGCGGTTCGATGCCATAAATATCACTCAGCGAGTTACTACGCGAGATAGGCCTTAATTGTGACGACAACATCCCGTGATGCAGACTGCCCCTTTTCTGATAAAATCTAGCCTTTTTCTCGCAGTTCGATGTAGATGAAGGGTATTTCATATCGGCTGGTGGAAGCGGAAGCATACATCTCGACATGGAAGTAGTATTGGGGGCCCAGAATTGTTGCTTACATGGCACCTGTGTCTGGAAAGGGGTTAAGGCGTAATGATTACATGCGTTTGGTGCCGGAAACATACTGCATACATATGGTGAACGAAACGTGTTATTCAGTTCAGCGTGCTGATGCAATGCCGTACAGTGACCGGGAGAGGAACTACAATCAAGTCGTGATAGTTCAGAGATTGAGAATTCAGGCCTCGACTTTCTACAGAAGCTTCTCCAGGAAACAGCCACAATAGATACTACAACGAGTAAAACTAATATTATTCCCACTATGATTAGGATCGCCATATTTTCTTTCAGCCACGCCTCGATCACATTTTCTTTCATTTCATTCTTGATAGTCTTAAGTCTTGGTGTTTGCCCTAAAAAATAGAAAGAATGTATTGTTCTATATAATGGCACTTTATACGCATTATGGGCAATATGATGCTGAGGAAATGGGAGTTAAGTCCCTTTATGTATGGATGCATAGCGGCAGACTGAAAAATAAATCAAATGCTGAAGTTAATATCAATTGGCTGCGAAATATAGGTTACAATTTCGTATCATTGAAATGTGCAATACATGACATGACGCATCCAATTTCAACGTCTGTAATAGAGTTATAGCAAAGTAATAGCATTCCAGAACAATTTAACTCAGTTCAAAGTAAGCACAAATCAGACACGAACTACAGGTCAATGTAATCTAGTTCTCGCTAATATTGGTATGTGCACCTCTTGATACAATTATATAAAACTTTATGTCATTATGCATGTAAAAGATCTTGAGAAACTTAACACAACATAATTAAATAAAATCAGTAGCCCATGATATGTAGGTTACAACGACTCAATTTTCACCAAATACACCTGATATTGTCGAAAGAATTGTAAACGTTAACCCAGAAACATTGCTCTCAAGAGAAAGCACAACTCAATGAACAGTGTGTTATTTGTCTCCATACATAGTCTTTACCTAATAATACAACTACACAACATACCATGCTACTCCTCAGTGCCTGACAATATAATACACCCAGAATTTAACATAAATCGCTGGTAATACACCCAGAATTTAACATAAATCGCTGGTAATACACCCAGAATTTAACATAAATTGCTGGACTGTAAAATGTAGGTTAGTGCCTTTTTACTGGAAGCTGTTGTACTTAATTTGACTAACGTACGCGATTCTAGAACCAATGGTGTGTGAGAAAACAAAATGATATAAACGCCAACTCTAACCTGGAAAAACGGACCTCAAACTAAAAGCAAACGAAAATCACAATCATGAAATATAGGTCACGAGAACACTTTAGATTTTACTGTAGTACTACTACTCATGACACATTTATGTTGGCTGTTTTTTGTTTTGGTTTCAACTCCACTTGTTATCGCAAGATATGCTATAGAGAGCGGCCTTTGTCTTTGTATATGAGGACGTTGTGTTGAACCTAATCTTTAGAAGCTATAAGCGCTTTACAACATCTATAATGATATGACTACAGAAATACACAAAAAAAACATGAAATTGGAAAGCATAAAAAATGCTGAAAATTTTTAAGGTACGAAACATTAGGTATTTATAAGTTTGTTCAAACAGTCGAAAAAGGTGAGTTTTAAGAGCACTCTTTAAATGGATCACTGTCTAATTTCAATGGGCAATTCGTTCCACATTTGTGGGCCCTGCTATGCAGAAGAACATTGTCCATATGGCTTCGTTTCATAGTGGGAACATTAAGTATGCGATTTTCAGAAGAGGATCGTAAGTATCTTACTGGTGTATACACATGGGTGAGGCCAGATAAGTATATTGGACTGGAGTCCGTCAGTGAAATGTATAGTACAGACAACAAATTTTGTGTTTCATTTTGGATCGAATTGATAGCCAGTGTAGGGTACAGATCAGTGGGGAGGTGTGCTCTGATCGTGGTACTCTAAAAATGATCCGAGCAGCTGTATTTTTTTCAACTTTTTGAAGTTTCTGGAGTAGATATTGAGACGAACCAGAGACAATTGAGTTACAATAGTCCAGTCTTGAAAGTACTAATGAACATACAAGTGTTTTAGTTGCATCAACTGAAAGATATTTGCGAATGAAGCTGATGAGTCTCAGCTGAAGATATGCAGCATTGCATATGTTTATGACATGTTGGTGCAATGTAAAGGTACTGTCTAGAGTAACACCTAGGTTTAGTTCTAACTGTGTGAATTTAATGTTGGTGTTGATCATATTTATTGTCGGAGGTAAAGTATGTGCATGAGAAAGTCTTTGTGTTGTGATCATAATGGCCTCAGTTTTATCATCATTCACCTGCAGCTGGTTACATGTCATCCACGATTTCACATCAAAATGCACCTCTCTACTCCATAGATGGTAGCATCAACTTCAGTTGGGTGGCTAGACTTGTATATTTGGATGGCATCAGCATACAATTGGAGAGACACTGGGTGATGATCTTTGACATTTCAGCGACTGCGTGTATAGAACGTAGTGAACAGGTCCACGAACAGACCTCTGTGGCAGACCACAACATAGATTAACTTGGCTGTAGTGTATTCCATTTGCAGATACAATTCGAGTCCTGTTGACCAAGTAGGACTTGAATTACAGTAAGGCTGTATTGTGTGTGCCAAATATATGATGTATACGGCGAAGTGGTGAAGGAATATATCATGGCCTATTGTTCTGCAGACAAATCAAGGAGGTTGAAGACAGTAATCTTTCCCCTATCAAAAGCATAGAGAATATCATTAAATACTTTCAGAAGAGTAGTTTCAGTACTGTTGCAAGGGCGATATGCAAACTGTACATTTTTATAGAGACTTTTTGAATTAAAACGAGATATAAGTTGGCTTAGAACAACTTTTTCTAAGATATTTTTTTTATATGAATGGGAGATTATAAACTGGGTGGTAGTTCCTTAAATCGTTATGGTCGTGTCGGTATCTTCAGCTGAGGCTTTACGATGGCAGTTTTGACAAATGATGGGAATTTCCCAGATGAGAGAGAGATTAATAATTCCAGTTTATGAAGGCAATATGGGGTCTAAGTTCACATGACTTTGGTGAACTAATCATTACGATTTTCCGTACTAAATCCATAGAGACAGGTTCAAATCATCATAATGTTTGTTGCTGACATTCTGTATCATATCTGTATGATGACAACGAGTCAATTGAAATTGTGTTGTCAAACGAATATCTAATGGTTTGTATTTTGTCACGAAAGAAATTTGTATATACGGTGATTCGGAGAAGCATCAGTCGTTCAATCGGATTTGAAATCCGACCAAAACTAAACAAAGATAAGCAAATTTAATGAATGCTTCTTCGCTGCCTACTCTTATCAGGTCACCAAAAGTATAAAAGTATATATATAATGCGCAGATGATCGGAAGTGAAAATGGTCATGGAACCTATGATATTGTTTTGCAACGATTGATCTTGGAGATAGGACCTCAATTTGGAGTATGACAAATATATCATGTTTCGTACCTTCATTCCGAATGGCTCCAATATTGCATATTGGAAATAAAACAATGAATAAAAATGCAAAGTATTGGCCTTGGTGATATAATCCCATATTTCAGACAAGTCTTTGGGATGACTCAGTTGGGACTCTAACCCGCAACCGAAGCGGACGCTGTAACCACTTAAGCCACCGGACCGGCCATAGATTGGAATGGATAGTGTACAGGTAAATTTAAAATATTAGTTCATGACCTTGTCCTTTCATGATTTGATCTCCAATATGGTAGGCAGTATAACTTCTTACGCGTGGTAGACCAACATTATCCAATTGTGACACGCATCTCATCTTTTCATGATTGTGGTAGACAACATACCTTCTAATGATGAACAATTGTGTCCTTAATCTAAAAGACCTTTAAGAGTATGTGGACGAAGAGAAAATGGGACAAACTTAGCAACATTTACCACTGACCTTGACACGCCTACTAACGAAGCTGTACATATAAGCCGGCAGAGTTTCGTCACCAAATATCGTGCGGTAACAGTGGAACGGAGTACGAATAGAATGAAATGCGCGAGAAATGGAGTGTGAGGAAAACTTTAAAATAATAAACCGTAACCTTGACCTTGAAAGGACATCCAAAGCATATCTTATTAATCTCAAAAGGGCTTTAAAAGTAAAGCGGGAATGAAAGTGTGGCAGAGGAAAAAGTGGCTATCATGTCCCTTGTTTTTCGCGATAAAAATGAAACAATAACTGAAATATTTGTAAGATTCATATTAGATTGTTTAATTATTGAAAATGTACATGCGCATTCAAACAATATTTGAGATACAAGATGAAAAAATATTTATGACTAATACCCAAAACAGAAACAGTGCCGTTGAATTAATTGAAGCGTTTTTTATTCAGAACCCAAACGACATGGTAGGATCAGCTGGGGTCGGATGTGTCCTTGGAGTGTCCCTGAAAACTACTTGCCAACACGTTGCACCATAAAATTCTGGCAGACCATATTAGAACTAACCTCCTGTTACTTAGTGGTTAGAAAATCCACCTCATATGCCGGAGATCGCGGGTTCGAACCTCTGCCGAATCTTACCAAAGACTTGTGAAAATGGTAATTGCAGTAGACTCACTTTGCAATCAGCATTAAGAGGTCAGTGTTAGGACTGGTCAGCCTGGTGTCAGGATCATATTCCTGGGTGGAACATGTGCTACAGTCTGCGGCATGAAGCCCTAGTAACTATAGGCTGGCACACTGCAGATATATTAACGGTATCAGTGAAATTGTTTTAAAGCTACGTTAAAAAGCTCTCTCTCTCTCTCTCTCTCTCTCTCTCTCTCTCTCTCTCTCTCTCTCACACACACACACACACACACACACACACACACACGCTCCTGCTCAAGAACCAATACAATAAAACGTGGAATTTATACAGGATACAATAGCTCCAGTACTGGTCAAATTGACCGATAAATTCATTTTAAAATTTCATAGGATTATTATCCTCTCCTCACTAGAGGGTCCGTGGACGTTGGAATGGAAGGTATTTGGGATGGCGATAGTGGAGTTGACAGTACAAAATAGCCGCTTGTTATTTTCACGTCTCAGCATGAGCTAGTTGTTTGCATGTCTCGGCATGACAGGAAAGTATTTTGTCACAACTGTCAATGTCGCGCTAGGCAATTAAAAGGTGAGAATATTTCCATGTCTAAACGAATCGATGCCTGATATCGCTAAAATTCTCTTAACATTACTTAATTTGTAGACACAAACAAGTTTTTTTACTAACGCATAAAAATTACCTTTCTTGAGCAGGATGGGCGATAATGTAGGCAGAGGTTCTAAAGGCTGCTGATCAAACTGCATTGGCGCTGGACTAAGAACACGAAGATTAATTGTCTTCTCGTACCAAATCATTTTCTTATCCGGCAGTCGGAAGGACTTTTTATTCTTTTGACAGATCTGTTGAACAAATGTGATTGTTTATGACTACAAAAATATCATAGAGCAAAAGCTTGAGTAAATAATCGATGAACGACTGGTGTTTTACCTACATATGAACTGGACTGAATCATGGAAAATATTACCCTTTGTGCTAGCACGCAAGTCCTAAAATACAGAAGTCGTTTATTGGTTTTAATTACATAAACATTCGTGGTTAGTAGTTTCAAATTCGCTTGTAATTGGATTTACACAAGACTATCGGGAGATTGTGTTGTGTTTTCTGGATTTCTTATGTAGCTTTAAAAAAATGTGGTCATATCGCTACGATGTCTGCAATGTGACAGTTTATAGTGATGTCTAGCAACCGGGCAAACATGTAACATCGTGCCCCATTCAGTCGCATGATCCTGACACCACGCCGACCGGTCCTGACACTAGCCTCTTAATGCTGAGCTCCAAACGAGGCAGCTGCCAGTACAAGTTTAAAAAAAGTCCTTGGTACGTTTAGGCCGGGTTTAAATCCGTTGGCATCAGAGGATATGTAAAAATAAATACTCTTCTGTGTAATGGATGTTTTTTTTTACATCATGTATGGTATTATATACTGGCCGATTTGATTATTATGACAAAAGGAAACAAATTATAGTATTTCTTCTTTTTGTTACTGTCATTCCACAACTGACAGACATTTTCTTTGCTCAAGTGTAATCCCAGCAATATATTTTAGTGACTGACCTTTCACCTTTTGATCCCCAAATTAAAGACCGAACTTCCTACCTCGAGGGCAAATCAATTACAAAGGTTGGTTTATATATATATATATATATATATATATATATATATATATATATATATATATATATATATATATATATATATATATATATATATATATATGATGTGAACATTAACTATACATTTCTCTTCTTTCTGCCAGTGAACACGAGATTTGATCTTATGATTCCAAAATGAGCATGATTATTTATTTTTATCAAAATATTATTTTCAAGCTTGAAATTATGTGGTATAAAACTGAAGCTGTTATGTGGAAATGGAAATGTAAACGGAGGAGCACCTAGTGACCGAGTGGTCTAAAGCGCTGTCCGTTACGGATCACTGCCATCTCACCTCTGTCTGGGTGGGTTCGAGTCTCGGATTCGGCCAATGTGGGTATGTGAGAAAGATTGCCAGTAGCTTCTCGTGGGTCGGTGGTTCTTTCCTGGGTTCTTCCTCCACCATTAATACTGGCCGCCATGTCTAGTCTATCTTGTGTTGAAAAATGGCGTTAAACCATAAAAAAACAAACAAATGTAAACGGCCAGAGGGAAACTGAAACGTGATCATAGAGCCTAAACTACGAACGTTGTAATTTTGCGTCTCTCTATCAAATGAAAAAATAAACGTATTCTCTCAATGTATTGTCGTTCTCAATTACAATATATGTAATTTCATTATATTGGTGAAATTGAAAATGTTTGTGAATACAAATAGTGTACCAGTCCATAAAACTTTTTAATTTCGAGCTTTTTTCAAACAAGAATTAATTAATCGTTAAAGATTGACCATGAAAAAATGATATTATGATTGCAAGGGAAGGGTCGACAATCCGTGTCTTTCTACACAAACTACTCCAAACAGTAACCTTTAGAGCCCATATCAAGATAGATCGACTGGATAATGACAAAATTCAAAAGGACGACTTTTATGACTGTTCATAATCTAAGAATGAGTCTCAGTTCAAGATATGCAGCCTTGCACGTGTTTATACATGTTGGTGCAATGTGAGTGTACTGTCCAGAGTAACTGCTAGGATTCGTACTGACTGGATTTAATGTTGCTGTTGCCGATATATATTGTTTGAGATAAAAGATGTGAATGAGAGAGTATATCATCATTGATCTACAGCTAGTTACATATGTTATCGATGATTTCACATCAGAGATGCACTTCTACTCCTTGGATGGTAGCATCAATTTCAATTGGGTGGCTAGATTTGTATAGTTGGGTGTCATCCGTGTACAATTGGTGAGACACTGGATGATTATCTATGAAACGTGAGAGCGGCTGCGTGTACAGAATGAATTGATCAGGTCCAAGAATAGACCACCGTGTCGAACACCACAACATAGATCAACTGTGCTGGAGTGTATTTCATTCGCAGATACAATTTGAGTCATGTTGACCAAGTAGGACCTGAACTACGGTAATTGTGAATGTGTCAAATGCTGCAGATAAATCCAAGAGGGTGAGGACTGTAATCTTTCCGGTTTCCAAAGCAGAGAGAATGTCATTAACTACTTTCAAAAGAGTAGTTTCAGCACTGTTACAAAGACCATATGCAGACCGTACATTGCTATAAAGACTGTTTGAATTCAGATGAAATTCAGTTAAAACAACTTTTTCTAAGCTTTTTGATAAAGAATAGATTAGACACTGAGCGGAATAATTCTTTAAATCGTTATGGTCGAGTGTTGTTTTTTCAGCAGAGGCTTTACAATGGCAGTTTTGAAGAAAAGGTTAGAAATCCCCGGATAAGAGAGAGAAGCATTAATAACATCAGTTAGTGAAGGCAATATTAGATCTAAGCACTCAATCAGCAGTGATTTTGGAATTGGATCAAGTTCACATGACTTTGGTGCACTCTTCATCACGATTGTCCGTACTAAATCCATAGAGACAGGTTCAAATGTTTCTAGCGGTTGTCACTGAAATTCTGTATGGCAACTGTATGGTGAAGACGAGTGATTTAAAATTGTGTTGTCAAGCTTATCTCTAATTGTTTGTACCTTTCTACGGAAGACATTTGCAAACAGGTCTGGAAGGTCTATTGGAGAAAATGTAGTTGGAAGTGGTGTACATTTGTCCACTGACTTTAGTTTTTTTTTAGTAATATCGAAGAGCTCAGGGAAAGCTAGAAATCTCAGTGATCTTGGTACTGTACTGGGATAATTTGGCTAAATGGACTATGCTTGTGACTTAGCGGCTTCATAGATTTGTTTATGAATAGTGAGTGTGATGGAAAGCCAAAGCATCTCCGCTTTACGACGGTCTCTTGTAGCAGTGCGAAGCTGGCCCCTAACACGGCTGACGACACGTGTGATTTGGTATAGCTTTCATTGAATTGATGCTGCACTTGATGGCTGGGGCATTTGTTTCAAGCAATCAACGCATGCAGTTATCGAGTTGTGTAGCATATCTTGTGCTGAAAAATTGCGTTAAACAGTACAACTGCAACAACAATCAATCAATCAATCAATCAATCAATCAATCAATCAATCAATCAATCAATCAATACCACTGTTATATTTATGCTAAAAAAAATTTCAATGCTACTTTTGTTTTGTAACAGGTGTCGATTAGTAACTAGTATATATAACCTTAGATGCGTTGAAACGTTGCCTCACAAATTTTATATTGCATACTAGCCTTTGTTTTAACAAAATATGAATGGATGGATATAAGATGCTCCAAAGGTAACTGGAAAACAAAGAAACAATACAAGTGACTTACGGCTTTACACTCCTGGCCACCCAAGCACACGGTGAAGTTGCAAGAGATATCAAGATGGGTGCAACACTTCATATCTACGCGACTCAAGTCCAGGGGCGGACTCAAAATTTCCAAAGAACCGTTCGATTCAAAGTTTTGGTTTCTGGGAAAGAACTTGCTCATGCCACATCTGCAAAATAAAAATGAAACCATTTCTGGCAGCTTATTTTTTATTTTATTTTTTGGAGTGAAAAACAATTCTAATATAGAAATAAATATAACAGACTATTTTACTTGAATTTATTTTGTGGACGGACGTAACAGCTAACAGCAATGACACGAAAGCAATCGCTTTGCTAAGCTTCAGCCAACGTTGTGTATACCAAACAATGAGGAAACTGTATTCTCAACTTGTCTGTATCTAATAATAATTTTTGTTAAGCTTATTCACATCGTTAATTATAACATTGTCCGGATTGCATATTCTATCAAGGTGCTCTTTTATTTCTAGACTGTAAAGATATTGAAACAGATTGGGGGGGGGGGGATGGGCTAACTTGCGTAAATGTAATAATTTAAAGAAATGCTCAATGTCTGGACTTATTTTTTACATTAAAGTTGTGATTAGATGCTAAATAAGAGAAATGCGACTAAAAATATGAATGTATGTGTTTGATTACGTGTAACATATGCAATACACAAATAATATAATGGCATGTATAGCCTTTGAACGTAGTTAGTTATTCAGCCAGAAATGGAGGACCCACGAAGCAAGTATTTTGAAAGTTTCCGTGGCAGTGATATCTTCTTATTTATGGTGAACAATATTACTTTGATATTAAACTTGAATTAATATAATTACTTTTTAACTGAATTGATTCCTCTTGTACCATATATATGTAATCTCTTGTACTATATCTATGTAATCTCTTGTACTTTTATCTATGTAATCTCTTGTACTATATCTATGTAATCTCTTGTACTTTATCTATGTAATCTCTTGTACTATATGTAATCTCTTGTACTATATCTATGTAATCTCTTGTACTATATCTATGCAATCTCTTGTACTATATGTAATCTCTTGTAATTATGTAATCTCTTGTACTATATCTATGTAATCTCTTGTACTATATCTATGTAATCTCTTGTAATATATCTATGTAATCTCTTGTACTTTATCTATGTAATCTCTTGTACTATATGTAATCTCTTGTATTATATCTATGTAATCTCTTGTACTATATGTAATCTCTTGTATTATATCTATGTAATCTCTTGTACTATATCTATGTAATCTCTTGTATTATATCTATGTAATCTCTTGTACTATATGTAATCTCTTGTATTATATCTATGTAATCTCTTGTACTATATGTAATCTCTTGTATTATATCTATGTAATCTCTTGTACTATATGTAATCTCTTGTACTATATGGAATCTCTTGTACTATATCTATGTAATCTCTTGTACTATATGTAATCTCTTGTACTATATGTAATCTCTTGTACTATATCTATTTAATCTCTTGTATTATATCTATGTAATCTCTTGTACTATATCTATGTAATATCTTGTACTATATCTATGTAATATCTTGTACTATATCTATGTAATCTCTTGTACTATATCTATGTAATCTCTTGTACTATATCTATGTAATCTCTTGTACTTTATCTATGTAATCTCTTGTACTATATCTATGTAATCTCTTGTACTATATCTATGTAATCTCTTGTACTATATGTAATCTCTTGTACTATATCTATGTAATCTCTTGTACTATATCTGTATAATCTCTTGTACTATATCCATGTAATCTCTTGTACTATATCTATGTAATCTCTTGTACTATATGTAATCTCTTGTACTATATCTATGTAATCTCTTGTACTATATCTATGTAATCTCTTGTACTATATCCATATAATCTCTTCTACTATATCTATGTAATCTCTTGTACTATATCTATGTAATCTCTTGTATTATATCCATGTAATCTCTTGTACTATATCTATGTAATCTCTTGTAATATATCTATGTAATCTCTTGTACTATATCTATGTAATCTCTTGTACTATATGTAATCTCTTGTACTATATCTATGTAATCTCTTGTACTATATCTATGTAATCTCTTGTACTATATCTATGTAATCACTTGTACTATATCTATGTAATCTCTTGTACTATATCTATGTAATCTCTTGTACTATATCCATGTAATCTCTTGTATTATATCTATGTAATCTCTTGTACTTCATCTATGTAATCTCTTATATTATATCTATGTAATCTCTTGTACTATTTGTAATCTCTTGTACTATTTGTAATCTCTTGTACTATTTGTAATCTCTATTTGTAATCTCTTGTACTATATGTAATCTCTTGTACTATATCTATATAATTCTAGTCTATTGTTTATGAGAATAAAACAAAATTCGTAGACTTGTCTTAATTGTATAAGTATATATGAGCTTTCTAATGTTATTCAATAAAATTGTAATTACAACTCCCTCAATACACTTATTTTTATTTGGTGGATAGATGAGGGCAGCTATCTGCCGAATTTCTAATTTCGCTCATCTCATCTTTATATTCTTCGGAAAATAATCATGTGACGTATATATTTAGCCAGACATTGCTTTTCCGGGATTCCAAACAGTTCTGTTGGTGCTGAACAGATACTCTACAACCAGCGACTCAAAATTAAGGTTAACATACAACTATCATCACTTATAATTTTACACTCTGGCATTAGCAAATATGTAAACATTACGTATTATATCGTGTCCGTCGAACGTCAAGACAGTTAAGCTGGGGTGAAGTATACACACCTACCGATGAACGCTGATAACGGCAAAAATATATTGACCAGCATAAAAATGAATTCACTATTAAACATTCAAAACATGCATATACTTGTATAAAAGAATACCAGCATTTACAATCAACAAGTGAAATTTAATCAAAATGTGAACTTGACAAATGTACTGTGTGGAACCGGTCATGTGATCTAATGTCGGTCATTTTGCCTGCAGACGCATTTTTGTGCTGTCAGCTATTGAAGGCATAGCTTATTGCTATTCAGATAATGATTTCGATGGGAATTTAAGTGTGATAAACATTTAATATAGAATAAGATTCCAGAAGATTTTGCGAGTATTTAACGATGTGCAAGGTTATAGGTGATGACGTTTGTTACCACATGACAGGCGAGCACGCTTGACATGAACGGTTTAATACGTATATTCAGGTAAGTCGCGATCTTTACATTTATAATACATTACAATATTCAAATTCATTCTATCTGCAGTTTATATATACATACATACATACATACATACATACATACATACATACATACATACATACATACATACATACATACATACATACATACATACATACATACATACATACATACATACATACATACATACATACATACATACATACATACATACATAGATATGAACATGTTAACTTATTTATATAGAAAAAACACCCTCCCTATTACAATATGAATAAGACTTTGGACTGCATCTGGTTTGTCAGAAAAAATCCCCCACTGCTAAAATTGCTCACCAGAATCCCTGCATAAGAAAATGTCAGGAGAGCTAGCAGGAAAAAATTCCTTCCAAATTGTTAGGTGAAAATAACTGATATTCTATAGAAGTGTGTCATGCTGACTAATCATTGCTGCACTTGAACCGAACATACTGGATTAAGCCAACAGATATTTTCAAAATATGTGCAGACAATTTGAGTAAATTCGGAGATGAAATGCCAATTATGCACACTCATACACACACACACGCACATATACAGTCATGAATGTTTCTGTCCTACTCTAGCCGAGACAACTGATATGTGCTTCTCGAGCACCTGAAGAAAAACACAAGGAAAGGTTCTTTTCTACGGTTACTCACAACTCCTTACATTGTCAGTGGCCATCCACCCTCCCACAAGAGTAAAAATAAATCATTATACACGTATGCCTATCTATATTGTGCAACGTCCGATGTCGCCCATATAAATTGTGTTAGGTGTTCGGATTCGCTACTTGTCCAAGTACAACAATATTACTTTCTAATAGGAATCATAGCCATGAGAAAATGGAAACTTTTAATACGTAATTATATTTCACAAAAGACGACATAAATCAATCGACTAAATAAAAGTGAAACAGATTCTAGCCTACAGCTGCTTTTAGAACTTTTGAATCTGCGAAGTTCAATTTTCGCTGTTAATACTCGTGGTATAATCAAAAAGTATCAACCGTTCAAACATCTTTTTCTAGCGTTTACTGGATATTTTGTAAATACTTGTATAGCCCTTATAATATTTACCCACTGTCCACGATTGAAATCGGACTGAGGTCATTGTAGTATCTATTATCTTTCTCAACTTCTTTAAACCTCTTTAGCCAGCAGTTCTCAACATAAACGGTGGATCCATCTGTGGATTATAAAGAATTTACATCAGTAAGAGTTTTTCAGCTCGCCTACTCCGGACAGTGCATCACTTCCAACTGCCTTAACCTATATCATTTAGCAACCTTTTGCAAATGTCTCGATCTATATATAGTCTTTTGCTCCCTTAAATGCTTTAATCTTTATCTTTTTGCTGCCTTAAACGCTTTAATACGTTGCCGTGTGATGCCTTAAATGCCTTAAGGCATAACCTGTTGCGATACTTTAAACAAATGCCTTAACGCATAGTCTTATGATGCCTAAAATAAATACATTATCGCATAGCCTTATGATGCCAAAACAAATGATTTAATGCATATCCTTTTGATGGCTTAAAATGCCGTATTGTATAATCTTTCAAGGCCTTCAACAAATTTAATTAACCTACATAATTTTGCTGCCTTAAATGCTTTGACATACATCCAGTTGCTGTCTTAAGCAAATGTCTTAACGCATAGCTTTTTGATGCCGTAAACAAAGGCCTTATCATAAAGCATTTTGCTGCCTTAAAGAAATACCTTAAATACATAATTCTGATACTTAAATGCCTAATCGTACAACCTTTTAATGCCTAAGATGCCTTAAATAATTGCCTTAACCCATAGCCTTCTTAAGCCTCAAACAAATGCTTTAACAAATAACATTTTGCTGCATTAAAATAAAGTTGTATCGTATAGCCTTTACATGCCGTTAACCCTTATCGTATAGCCTTTTGACGCCTTAAACAAATTCCTTAATCCGTAATCTATAATGCCTTTAAACAAAGCCTTAGCTAATATTATTTTACTGCCTTAAATGTTATAAGTTATATCCTTGCTGGCTTAAACAAACCAGCAGAAAGCTACTTCCATAAACAAGTTTGATGAAAAAAGACTACACGTAATCTGGCTAACCCTAGAACCATAGCAATTACTTATTTAAATTCTAAATCAGTAGGTAGAAGTCTGTTGGTGAAATGTGCTAAGAAACGGGGAAATACTATGCGGATGCAAATTATATACAATCTGGATTTAAATATGAGTATCCAGATAACTCCTAAATTATTTAAATGATGTATAAAGTGTGTTGGTTGGTTGGTTGGTTGGTTGGTTGGTTGGTTGGATGGATGGATGGATGGATGGATGGATGGATGGATGGATGGATGGATGGATGGATGGATGGATGGATGGATGGATGGATGGATAGATAGATAGATAGATAGATAGATAGATAGATAGATAGATAGATAGATAGATAGATAGATAGATGTGGTGAAAATACTTTTGACAAAATATAATTAACGAGGATGAAATAAACAAGAACGTAAACCATTTAAATAATCGATTCAACTGCCGATATCAGTTATTTTTTTATATCTTTTTTAAAGCTATTCCCGGATTATTTCCGTAAACCTATATATATAGCCTTCGTGTTTTCCAGTTTAGTGATATGATGGGTTTTTAAAACACTTTTTAGCCAGATGACTACGTGTCTATGCTTTACGCCCATACATGTGATCAATTGGGTGTTTCCCTTTCAGGTTATTTAAAGGAAAAAGAATGCAAGAAAGCCATACCCTGCATGCTAATTTAAGTATCAGTGACAAAAGTGACCTCGGCGATGGATAATATGTTGATTAATTATGTCATAGCATGGCGCGGACAGGGAAAGATAACTCGGACGACATTCCTGGGGTTTCACAACAATCAAGGGCCCACCGCCGGCACAAAATTTAATTCAGAGGGTCCTACTGGATAATTTTTTCCACAATCCTGTTAGAAGCCCTGTGTCAATGAATCCTCTTAGCTCTATTTGGACAAATTCCAAGTATGAAGACAATCTCTAAAGGGGTTCAGTAAATATAAGCAAACTTTCAATTTGTAACTAAAATATTACAGTAAATTATAGATAAATAAAAAATGGACCAAAAATTAAAGGGGCAAGCGCACATGTGACAATGAATTTTCCAGATTTCACAAGAATCATGCAGCATATGAACAAAATCTACCAAATAGATTAGAAAAAATAAGTGAATAAAACAAAAGCTAACCGCAACAGGTAGTTTGTATGACCGTAATTTATATTTCAAGGTCAAGGGGCAAGAAAGATTGCCGCAGAGCTGATTATTTAGCTTCATAAGTATTTGTCCCTAGTATGAACAAATCTAAGAGTCTAGGAAATATAAGCAACTTAGAAACTTCGACCAAAGTCATGCAAAATTTAACGTAAATGTATCGGCAACCTTGACTTAAAGATTAAAGAAGACCGCGTGCATGTTCCTAGATTAATCGCCTGATCTTTATAACAACTCATTCCATGTATAAGGAGAATCAAGCTTAGGAAATGTTTGGAAATATATGCAATGTTTTTTTGCATAGAGCTACGTACTCCGTATTCGCATGATCAAAGGAAGTGTTTTGTATTTTATGTAATATTCTTAAAAAGAACAATATTTTAAGTAATTTTTTTTATTTTAAAAAATCATCTTTTCATTATTTGATCCTTCTGCTGTTTTAACTTTTGCGTTCTCTGCTGTATGGAGTGTTCTGGAGAGGAACCGGATATTGAAAACCCGATATTGAAAAACCGGAGTAGACTATAACACTGTAAGAAGATGTATGCTGCCATGACAACATTCCTTTCGCACCCGCTCAAAATACTTCCTATTATACATTACTATGAACTCGACAATATTATAAATATATACTGTAATAAACCTATGGTATGTACTATTTGAATTTACGTCTCCGTGTTAGATTGTAGTGACTATTGTAGGGAGTCTGTGATGAATTTACATCTCCGTGTTAGATTGTAGTGACTATTGTAGGGAGTCTGTGATGAATTTACATCTCCGTGTTAGATTGTAGTGACTATTGTAGGGAGTCTGTGATGAATTTACATCTCCGTGTTAGATTGTAGTGACTATTGTAGGGAGTCTGTGATGAATTTACGTCTCCGTGTTAGATTGTAGTGACTATTGTAGGGAGTCTGTGATGAATTTACATCTCCGTGTTAGATTGTAGTGACTATTGTAGGGAGTCTGTGATGAGTTTACATCTCCGTGTTAGATTGTAGTGACTATTGTAGAGAGTCTGTGATGAATTTACGTCTCCGTGTTAGATTGTAGTGATTATTGTAGGGAGTCTGTGATGAATTTACGTCTCCGTGTTAGATTGTAGTGATTGTTGTAGAGAGTCTGTGATGAATTTACGTCTCCGTGTTAGATTGTAGTGACTATTGTAGGGAGTCTGTGATGAATTTACATCTCCGTGTTAGATTGTAGTGACTATTGTAGGGAGTCTGTGATGAATTTACATCTCCGTGTTAGATTGTAGTGACTATTGTAGGAAGTCTGTGATGAGTTTACATCTCCGTGTTAGATTGTAGTGACTATTGTAGGGAGTCTGTGATGAGTTTACATTTCCGTGTTAGATTGTAGTGACTATTGTAGGGAGTCTGTGATGAATTTACATCTCCGTGTTAGATTGTAGTGATTATTGTAAGGAGTCTGTGATGAATTTACGTCTCTGTGTTAGACTGTAGTGATTAGGGAGTCTGTGATGGAAAGATATTTCTAAACTCCAATAATTAGCCAGTTTTGATTAGTAGACGTCATGTTGTATAGCTTTCACGAGAATTAGTAACCGGATGGAGATTATGTCTTAAAATGGGCCTTTTAAAATTTCTTAACATAGGATATTATTTGCATATTTATTAAGGGATACGTGTTTAGTAATATGAGTTAAGAGTACTTCTTTGTATTAGGTGTTTGGGTCGTGTTTTGTGCTGCATGTAGCAAGAAAACCATTTGTAAGTGTGAAATTAAGAGTTTCGTAAGGCGTCGTTATTAGGTGATTAAAGAAATTTATTTAGTATTTTTTAGTTTACGAGCCTTTCAGATGACAGCGACTATATTCTTAAGGTCATTGGAAATGAGAGAAAACACGGACTATCAAACAGGGACATAATTGGGGGGGGGGTCAAATTTGCACGTGTTGTAAAATTGCTTTAGCCTATATACGTTTCCCCCAATTAAATTTTGCCGCCCTCCCCCCCCCCCTCAAGTTTTGCCAGTTTTCCCCTGAAAAAAATTAAAATTACGTCTCAGCTGACAAAACCTAACTAACGTAAATGTTTGATTTACTCAGTATTGACACCCTTTGCATTTAACAGTACGATTTATTATGCCGCCTAAAACGACAGCTCGGAAATTTAGCAAGTTTTAGTTACGAACCTATATCCTCCCGAAACCACAAGTTTTAAATAGGCTACTATTTTAAGTACATTTACATAAAAATATGTCTAATTGTCCGACAAGCCTCGCCTGTAAAATTCAGAAACACAGTTTACCTTTTAATCCGTCTGCTTTGATTTTTATGCGTACAGTGTCGTTTGAGAAGGCAGTAGTTGTGTTCTCTCCGAATTCGTCCACCATCGTCATTGTTACAACCCTAGAACTATTTCTAAATATATATTTTAAAAAAATAGTTCGGTTAAAACATATTACAAAACCATTCAAAAAATAATGGACTGTAGATACACGAGAAACTGTTTTTGTCACATACTAGTCTAATTAATCATCATTAGAACATTACATATATGTTTGATAATGGTTGAGAGAGTAATTTGTAATTACGACATATACATTGTTGCTTCCAATCATCACTTGCTTGGCACTTATGTTAGAAATGCGTGTTGATAAGTCAAAATTGACCTAGTTCGAAACATTAATTTCATAGACCTTATGCTATTCTTAGTACAATAATTAAGGTCGTTAATTAAGCAACGGACCATTGCCTGATTCTCTCAATTCTTCCAAAAATAACAAACATAATTCACTGCCGTTCTGTCTTGCGTATTTTTTACGCCTTAATAAATACGTATGCCTTAATAAACCGTTTCAGATGTCATTGCTTTACTAGAATGACATTAGTAGACTTAGACCCTTTGACTTTTAGACTTGTTGGTTTTACGGTTGCAAACAATTTTAATCTAGAGAGTGACAGAAAGAGAGAATCGTTGCAAAAAGTTGTAGAATACGAATTATTGTTATTGTTAGTCGAAATTGACATCATACCTTACTTGGTCTGAAGGACAACTTGACTGGTACTCGTCATCACTTCCAATTCCAACATTTCCACCTTCATCCTCGCCAAAGGAATAGATACAGTCGACATAATATAGCTTCTTCAGGCGCGCGTCGCAAATTTTCAAAGAATAAACCTCCGCGTGCTTAAAGGATTTTCTCTAGAAAGGAAACATTCAGATGTATGTATATAAATGAATAAATGGATGGATGGATGGAAAGGTAGGTTGGTTATATATATATATATATATATATATATATATATATATATATATATATATATATATATATAT
>JARLTB010000610.1:177500-295000 GCA_030141615.1 Unio pictorum
TCTTAAAATGTTTGATTGACATGTGGGGCGGAGTCATCAATTCCCCAATTACTTTTTTGTGTCATACTCACCAGAACCAGTTTCAAGACGAGGAGTGTAAAAGATAGTGATTTGCTGTTCTTAACTATTTCCATTTGCTTGCGCGCGAGATCTGAAAAGAACAATTAAATTGAAATTAGCCAATGACGTAAAACAATTATGGTTTCAACAAGGCGCATGGGTGCCAATTTACTCTCCAGCCATCCAGTGACAATCGCGGATGCTGTACATCTTACACTAACAAGATACCTGGTATAGATTATTAGTAAGTTATATAGCTACCATACGAAGGAACCGCTTGCTGACACGTTGCATGACTAACAAGTTTCGTGACAGTACTAAAACAAACGATTCAGAGAATCTCCAGCACGTGGTGATGTGGGTTGACTGCAAAGCGACCAACAGACAACAAAGATGGTTCTCTAACTTCCACTGAATAGATAATGCTTCTACTCCACAGTGATAATTGCAATTTTAGTTATATATTACCGGTAGCAGGCCCGCACCCAGGGGGGGACAACCATGGCACTTGTCAGGGGCCCGAGCTAGATAGGGGCCCGCGTTTTAAAATATACGCACATATTTGAAACACGAAAGGGGCCCGAACTCTGTCAGCTGCCTGGGGCCCAGAATTTCCTAGGTGCGGGCCTGCCGGTAGTGTATATTTTGTAGAGTAAAACAAAATTACCAAGTGACGGTTACCTTTCATGTCGTAATTACTAGTAAAATTAATGAAACAGTAATGCAATGTTTATAATAAAGCCATGCTTATTGGCTGAACGTCACCCAAATATGAAAAGGCATGATAGAATATTGTAATAAAGTCGAAAAATTTAGATGTAACGGAATTTCGATATAGTAACTGCCCAAACAGCGTGCTGGAAGGTTATAGAGAAATACCCGGAAGGCTACTCGTAATTTGTCGGGGAAATTTCGAAATTCTAAGACAAAGTTTCGTAAAGTTAGCTTTTAGGGGACAGACTTCCGATATAGTTTATTCCAGAGTCCATAAGGAGACGGAATAATGACTAGTGGAGAGTCTAGTGTGAATCGAAGGTTAGTCGGTACAGGAGTCGGGATGGGAGTGGGGGTGGAGAAGGATCAGTCAAGGAGGAGAAGAAGTTAGGAGGGAAGTCGTAAGTAGAAAGAATTGGCGGGATAGGAGAGATACAGATGAGTAGGACAAAATGTCATGTGGAAAAGCACACAATAAAACAAATGATGCAATAGGCTATCACTTGGTTGGGAAATTACTAGTATTAGCATTTGACTTGAATTTTATTTAATTGTTATTCATTTGAATTTCAACTTTTGTGTACTCTATAATTTAACTGTCGGCATTACTGATTGTGGGCTCGGAGCTTTATCTCTCTCGCTATCACTAATTTCACTTCCTACAAAATCAAAAGTGTGGGACTTCTATACTAATTTAAATCAAATATTAGAAGCACCCCACCCCATCCATAACACCTACCAGTCGAGGCATAAACCCCGCCACACATCACAGTTTGTATCGATATTTCCTTTTCTTTGTAATTCTTCATTATCCATTTCTAGCGAATCCATTTACTTGTAGCATACAACTACCCAAAATGTCCAACTTACTACTTAATCTGTTTTAGATTGTTCCTTTATTTTGTGATATCAACTTACTATACACGGTTTGAATTACCTCTTTTTAATTTACCAAGTATTCTTTTAAAGTCAATTGCCTCCATTTTACAACAAACTATCCAGTTTTCCCTCTTTCCACATAGAAACGAAATAATCGCAGTTTTATATTCAATATTATTATGCTCGCAGTTTGAGGTTGACTTCGCTTTGACACACACACACACAAGAAGAACCTGGAAAATACCAATCAGAACCACCAAACCATGGGACGCAACTGGCAAAGGGGTATAATTCAAAACAAAACCTTAAAACTAGTCAAAACAAAAAATAACAGTGTTCTGGTGGCAATTGATGACTATTTATACGACTGTTTATACTTATTTGTAATTGGTGTTTTTATTTATTGTCTATACGGTACATGGTTTTTGCCAGTTTTCTCAGCGACAAGTTTTAATTTGGAAGCCAAGAGTTTGCCATTATAGATCACATATATCTCACGTTTTATCTGCGTATGTTCGAGTGCAAAAATCCTACCGTGGGTCATTGGTTCTTCCCAGATTCTTCCTCCATCAAATATAATGGCCGCCATGTACAGTCTATGATGTGCTGAAAAATGTTAAATCCACAAAACCAAGCCAGCCCTATTTCGAGTTTATTCTTATCCCCATGATCTCAATGACAAGGAAATAAAAAATCGTTTGTTGATGACAAGCCATGATAATGAAAGGAACATGACAACGAAAAGAACAAGAGATTTGAAGAGAGAGGAGGAAAAAGGATGCTTATACGGCAGTGGTGATGGAAGAGATGTTGATAACGCTCGTCATGTTTATCTTTACCATGATCTCAATTATAATAGTGAAGACTTGTGAGGACGACAAACGTCGATGACGTCGATCGCTGATAAGATGATGCCGACCAACTAAAGATGTAGACTGACGATGATAATAAGTATCGTATACTATAGCGAAAACTTGACATTCTAACAAATAATTACAACAATCTAATATAAATGAAGCGTAATATTTTAAATCTAGATGGGTAAGTGGGTGGGTCTGTAGAATTGGACAAATGACAGTAAAGTTTTAAAGTCAATATTGCAATTTTGATTTCATATTTCCTAGCATTTCATACTGGTGACCAAGGAGTTTCGAATTTGGTCAAAATCATTAAAACCAAGAGCATAAATGCCTCTTGAACATAGGTACGATAATGATTATATATGTTCAGCCATTTCCGCTTCTCCGTGCCACTTTCCGAATAGCATGTATATCGATTCCAAATGTTCACCGAATTCATACTGCCATGCTGACTGTCCAAATAGTACCATTTAGCTAAATGATTGAAACCCATATCGTGGGAAAATATTAGTTGTACTTTTCTAGTGCATGAACATGCTAATATTATTTCCAGATTCTTCACAAACGACTGTCCTCATGGTTTATACATTGGCTATAATACATACCTATGCAGTCTGTAAATGTCCTCTCTCGCTGTCCCAAATACTGACAGTAAAGTATTTTCCTCACGATATGTGTACTAGAAAGTGAGATGCACGTGCAAAGCTCTGTTTTGGTGATAGGAGAAACTAAATTTAGTTGCCATCCCACTTTTATAAGAGGTCCAAACTTTGAGTAAAAGCTCAGTGTACAGATTGCATGCTGATTTTTTGTAAACTCTGTGTGTGTGTGTGTGTGTGTGTGTGTGTGTGTGTGTGAGAGAGAGAGAGAGAGAGAGAGAGAGAGAGAGAGAGAGAGATCTGGATTTTAAACCTAGCTTTAAAACCTTTTTAGTCATATCACTATGACGTATGTATTGTGGCAGTTTACACCGATGTCTAGCAATGGGGTATCGTGCCGCAGACATACATGATGATGTTCAACCCAGCCACATTATCCTGACAACAGGCCGACCAATCCTAACACTAACTCTTAATGCCATGCGCCTGGCAAGGCAACTGTTAGTACCATTTTATACGTCTTTGGTATGACTAGGCTGAGGTTCGAACCCGCGACCTCCCGCATCCGAGGCAGATGCTCTAACCACCGACACCGGAGCGGTTGAAGATACTTGTGATACATCTTTTTGAAACAAAATATTGATAGTCTTCACGCTGACATTAAATTTGACTTTCTAGACATTGTACGGAGGAACAGAGTTCTATTTATAGACATTGTACGGAGGAACAGAGTTCTATTTTTTGACATTGTACGGAGGAACAGAGTTCTATTTATATACATTGTACGTCTGCTGATATTTTTTTTTCAAGTCCACGTTAGTAGAAAAGTCAGATATGGCAATAACTTTTTGGCGGCTGCGTCATGAACATTGAAGAATTTAATTTTGTTTTTCTGTGCCTATCGTGCTTTAAACTCTACGTTGCCAAATTCCTTGATTTCGCTACTGAAATTTATACGGCCACCATTTCATACATCGGATTGCATTTTAAGTTTAAGGCATTTCAGTCTCCCCGATGTTCAAGTTTTTTATGTGTAACATAAATCAGTCCTCCAAGTGGTTGCAAATGTTATGTGTAACATAAGTCTTCCAGCTACTTCTTTGTGTAAAATATTAGTCTTCGGATTGGTCACATTTATATTTTCTATGTGTAAAGCAGTGAAGTCTTCCGATTGGTCACATATTATGTGAGTAAACTAACGCTGTCTTCCAACTGGTCATATATGTAATACAATGCAGCAGTGTGAATGAAATTAATTTATTAACACTTATTCCTAAAAGACTGCTACATATACACTAATTCGACATTTCAGTTTTATCTTCACTAGTCAAGATTCCGGTATTTTAACCATATCTAAACTTAGGCGGATCAATCAGATTATGTCAATGCTTTGTCCTAGCGACATCTGATGGATTTAATGAGTTGCCTGCCTTAGTTTGTCAAGTCAGTTAACCAATAGTTTGATAGCAGAGATGCATTATGCATCGCTTGAAAGTGGTGGGGGCAACAGACTTCAAAAGGATAATTGATAAATTTAACGTCGAAAATATGACAAAGTACCAAAGAGAATCCATTACAGGTTTAAGTGAAATAATACATTATTAAGAACACTGACCGACAGTGGAAAATTATTTATTGAGGAGCCCACATTTAGTATAGTTGATGATCTTATATCTATCAGGGTCCCTGCAGATATATACATATATATATATATATATATATATATATATATATATATATATATATATATATATATATATATATATATATATATATATATATATATATATATATATATATATATATATATATATATATATATATATATACATACATACATACATACATACCCCTAAGTAGATATTCCTGCCATTCGACGTAGTTTTCAGTATTGTGCACATTTATTATTTTTTATATTTGGACAATCGGATTCTTTGTTTACAAAGAGTGATATTTAATATCTTTACAATATTAATAAGTCTAAAGAGAAGTTATTATTCGTGTTAAGGATCCAACCTGGATGCACAATATTATTAGAAAACTCATTAGACGAACGAAACGGCTTTACAATCGAAAGAAACGCACATAAAACTTTCACTAATCGTTATTTTATCGTCACAAAAGTATTTGTGAAATATGGTATTCTAAATATATTAACAATCAGCGGTTAGAGAACAAAATTAAAACTTGTTCAAGTAATTCTAAAATGCCTTGGAGTCTGATTCAAAACATGCAGGGAAATTCCAAATAGACAGTTTGTGGTGTATTTATTATAAACGGAGTAAACGTGACAGATAATGGAGAGAACCCTAAAATATTTAATGATTTCTTGCTAACAGTCTCGAGTACTAATTAAAAATAGTACACAACACCAAATTACTGAACTAGACGGACATCAACTGCCCCACCTCGCTTTCTTTTGCATCAACATTAATGAAGACCACTTATACAGTGATTTTTTTTTTATATATAAATTAATTCAAGGCGTGTGGTCCAGATTTACCGCATCTAAATTACTTGACAAGAACTGCATGTTGAATTGTATCCACTGCGTCTGATCTTTAGCATTTTTCTTAATACCTCAAGATTTCCAGATTCTTGGAAATAGCAAACATGGTCCGTTATTGGTGCTCTCCCTCTCGGTTTCCATCGTAGAGAGGACCCCGAAATATTCAAGGATTTTATAAAATTGTGTTTTGCATCCCATTATTTGTACTATACTTTCATTGTGGAACATCAAATCAAATTTGGACGAAATAGTATGGAGTTTTGATTTAGGGTTTCTTGCGCCATCCTAAACTAGTGTTTAAATAAGCCAGTTATTTAACCTGGTTTGGTTAGTTACCCTTAATTTAAACACTCATCGTAGTAGTGTCACGTGTATTGCTATATCTGTATTGCTATATGTGTATTGGTATATGTGTATTGTTATAAGTGTATTGCTATATGTGTATTGCTTATTGCTATATGTATATTGCTATATGTGTATTGCTATATGTGTATTGCTATAAGTGTATTGTTTTAACCGTATTGATATATGTGTATTGCTATATGTGTATTGCTATAAAACGTTGTCCCAGTGTATAAAAAGGTTGTTAAAATATCTTTTAGACTATCGCTCAATATCGCTCCTTTATATTTTGTCCATGATGTTTGAAAAGTTTGCCGACAATTATTTACAGGATTATGTTCCACATATCTTAATTGCACCTGATTAATCGGGCGTTACAACTCTACAACAAAGAAGATATTTGATATATATGACACGATCTGTTATTTTGTTTGATTAGAATTTTTAACGTAGCTTTAACAATTTTTTCAGTCATATTGCTACGCTGTCTGCAGGTGAGGCAGTTTATAGTGATGCCTAGCACTGGGGCATCATGCCGCAGACATGTAGCATGACGTCTCCACCCATTCACATTATCCTGACATCAGGCCGACCAGTCCTAACACTAATATATTTATGCTGCGCTTCAAGCGAGACGGCTGTTAGTACCATTTTTTGTAAGTCTTTGATATGACTCGGCCGGGGATCGAACCCACGACCTCCAGCTTTCGCTGCTGACGCTCTATCCACTAGACCACTGGAGCGGTCAACGCTCTGTTTAACTTTTGATCAAGGAGAAGAGTCTTCAACTTTTTCCTTTGCTATAATTAAGGCGTTTGATCGTGTTTGGCATATATATATATATATATATATATATATATATATATATATATATATATATATATATATATATATATATATATATATATATATACATACATACATACATACATACATACATACATACATACATACATACATACATACATACATACATATATATATATATATATATATATATATATATATATATATATATATATATATATATATATATATATATATATATATATATATATATATATAAATAATCGTTGAAACTCCAAATCAGGATGGTTGAATTCTATAAATTCTGAGGTCGGACATTCAAACAATTTCTGGGGCTAGTTCCCTTTAACTCAGCCAAAACAAAAATAATGCAAATGAAAACAAAATTTAAATAACTATCCAAACTGCAGATTTTAACCAAAGATTAACACAAGCACTTAGGTATTATATTGGGATACCGCACATCAAAACTATGATAAGTAATTATCTGAAAAGATTTGGGAAAAGTGAATATATTGAAGAATTCGAAATATCGTATGGATCGCTTGTCCTTGGAAGGAATGTATAAATCTATATACTGTCCATGTTCGACTATGTTGCTAGTATCTGGAATAATTGTATTATGCAAGAAAAAGAAATGTTGGAAACAATAAATTTGGAAACTATGAGAATAGTAACAGGTGCTACCAGAGTGCGGTTCTGGCATAGTTATAGGAAGAAAACGGATGGGATAGAATGACTGTTCGATACTCTACGCGTAAATTAATTAATTTGTTTAAAATTTGCATGGTTTTGCTCCAAAATATGTACAAAATATGATTCAACCTCTTCTAGTTAAAAGTGATGCCTACACCACTAGGCAATCGAATACTATTCCATCTTTAAAGCGTCGAATGACACTATCAAAATATAATATGTGGCTTCCACGATATAACTGTGGAACACGTTATCGATTGAAATAATTATCAGCCCATCTATTCAAAACATAAAAACTTAGGGTGGATCAAGTTATAGAGAACCAAATGCAGTAGGTTAAATAACGACATTTTTCTAAATCTTGTTTCTAAAATGCGTACTGCAAAGTCAGACACGTAGAAACAGCTGAACACGGTATTTAGAATGTCAAAAATACACAACTCTTAGACACCGTCTTCTCTTTACATTACATATCCGACTTACAAAATTAAGACATCATTATAGCAATGTTGGGGTGGGGGTGTTTGTTTTGAGGTGTTTTATGACGAAATGAATACACACATATTTATAGCATTGCAAACCTTCATAAAATTCTCATGACGACTTTAAAACTAACACACGTGAGAGCTATAAATGTGTGGTCTATCTGTATTCTACCATTAAATGATGTTTTAAATAATTAAATATACTAGAGCTGATCAAGTATATTTTTGTTTTTGCATGTGATTTTCATAACAAATGTATGTAGACATATTATTACATTGATTATTAAAATTCTATCTATCTACTGAAATACCCACATAGACTATAGTGTTACAAGTCACACATGGACATGTTTTCTTGAATAAATACTATTCAAGTACTGTATTACTGTAAACATTTTTCCGAGAATTCTCTTGATTAAATTAAGCTGCGAAAATGCACGAGATTGACAATTTACCACATTAATTGGAAAATTAGTATTATATGTAAATTGTCATTTTACAAAACGTCTTGCCTAAAGATCTTATTAATTACATTTTCATATCAAATTTCACGATTTGTATTAGATATTAACTTCGAATTCATTTTCTTATTAAGAAACAGTCGGAAATAAAATCTTTCCTTGTAATGAAGTTTGCAGTACGGAAGTAAGTGATAACTGGATTTAAATGTGAGATGATAAATATGTAGCATAAAGCAAACTCTCTTACATTGTTCTGCAATGTCAAGTTAAAGCTCGTTGATGTGTCACTTTAATTGGAGACAGTTAGATGTGGCCGCTTTATTCAAATGTCATTTTCAATGTTGAACATAAAGTCTATTTTCCGAGTACGAATCGCCTGTCACCCTGAACACTACATCTCAAAGAGTAAGCCGGTAGCCGATCCCGTACAAACCTTGATTGAGTAGCGTGACAGGTGACAACGCGATTATGAAATTGAACAAAAATCTACCCGGGTGACTTCTACCACACTATGCCTTTAGCTCGCTGGTCTTTTAGAAATCATGCATAGGTAAGAAAAGTAAATTGGGCCATTTGAATAACTAACCTATTGTTTGTCTCACCTTGCTGAAATTGACAACACAATTACCTTCATAATCCAATATGGTCAAACAGAACTGCGGCATGACGATTGAGTGACACGCCTATTGGCCAATCATTTTCCACGCGTATGGTAATTTTCAGAAGAGAAAGTACCTGTAATTTAAAAAAAATTCATAGTGTTGATGTATAGGACGATTTTCATGACGTAGACGTATGAACATTGTTTTTTAAGCCTTGTGAAGATACGGATGTATTGTTGTTGAAGCGACTGAAAAGCTGAATTATCAGTATTCAAATCGAACGTGTGTCTGAAACTACACAGTAGAGATTCATTCTTACATTTTTATCAGAAATCATATAAAGTGTATATAGAAAACGTAACATCACGTGTTACGTTCGCATAGGATACTGTGAGCAGGAAAGGTGAGAAAATACACGACGGAGAATTTTAATGAACAGCTATGATAAACTGTGAAATGCCCAATTCGCGACTATTCTCACCATACAACGAGAACCTTTGGAATGACTGTTCCCACTCGCAGAATCAAATTTCGGTAGATAATACGGAACCGCAACAGCAACAATATTCTACACTGACGAGCCTCAAACCAAACCAGAGTCATTACAGCAACAATGTTCCATCTACAAGACTTCAATATGAAAATTCTGACACCTCTACGGAAGATTCCAAAGCTGAAATCGGATCCAATCCACATTTCGTCCCACGAGAAATGCTATACCCTTCCTTGCAAACAGCTTCTATGGGTTACGGGACGCACGTGCCAAATGAAACCGATATGGTAGGTGGTGAATACGTGCAAACAAACGGGTTCATTGTACCGCATCAGCAAACCTACTACTCTTACCCCGAGAATTGTTTCAATACAGGAGCATCCATGTATTATCACCATCAAGAATCTCCCGTCCCTACGCATTCCCCTGCCACTGTCAATCTTGAACAAAACAGGTTAATGCCCGTTCCACAAGGAAGCAAGAAAAACACGTTTCAAAACGGACGAGCTTGTATCTACCTTTGTAACAGAGAATTATGGCTGAAGTTCCATGCGCACACTACAGAGATGATAATTACTAAACAAGGAAGGTAAGGTGTAATTTGATAATTTTATTATTTGTTCTCTATCAATTTTAAGCGGTAATTTAAAAATATACCTTACATTTCGCATCATTTCTTAATGACTATTTTCAGATATTCACCTTTTTATTTGGTCAATAATGTCATTATGTCCGTTTTTAATCATCATTCTCGTCGTCGTCGTCGCCACCGTTATTATTACTATTTTTTTAAAATTATTATTAGTAGTAGTAGTATCCTTATTTTTATTATTGTCATTCTTCTTCTTTTTCTTCTTCTTCTTTTTCTTCTTCTTCTTCTTCTTCTTCTTCTTCTTCTTCTTCTTCTTCTTCTTCTTCTTCTTCATTATTACTATTATTATTATTAGTAGTAGTAGTAGTAGTAGTAGTTGTAGTATCATCATTATTATTATCATTATTATTATTATCATTATTATTATACGTTTTGTTGTTCTTATTATTATCGTTAGTAGTATTTTCATTATCATCATCATCATCATCATCATCATCATTATTATTATTATTATTATTATTATTATTATTATTATTATTATTATTATTATTATTATTATTATTATTATTTGTGTTGTTGTTCTCATTATTATCATTATTATTATTTGTAGTAGTAGTAGTAGTATCATCATTATTATTATCATTATTATAATTATTAATGATATTGTTGTTCTTATTAGTATCATCATTATTATTAATATTAATATCATCATCATCATCATCATTATTATTATTATTATTATTATTATTATTATTATTATTATTATTATTATTATTATTATTATTATTATTATTATTATCTGAGAAGAAACATAATAAATGAGTATAATTAAAATGTAAAAAAATAAAAACAAACAAATCAAGATACAAATAAAACTTCGAAATGAAACAACATAAAAAAGATCAGATTCAAAATATGTTTCTTTAAAAACCCACACAAACGCAAACTGTTAGTTCCGTTAGAAATTTGTTTTGACTTTATGTCAACAATCTCTTCATCTTCTTTTTGCTTCTTATTCTTCTTTTTTAATTAGTAGTAGTAGTAGTAGTAGTAGTAGCAGCAGCAGTTGTAGTAGTCTCATGCGCTCGCATTTATAGGTCACTGACATCTCAAACTTGCCCGCGTGGGTTAGAGTCTCAACTCCACACAAAGATGGGGGGGGAGGGGGAGAGGGAGGGCTCTTCCTCTGTCAGCTATCAGCTAAACCCACAAAATGAAACCATTCTTCTTTTTTATCTTTATCGTCATCCCTTTAGGTTGCCGTCAAATTGTCAATATTGTGCTCAAATGCGGTAAAATCAATATCGATGTATCTTTTTTTTTTTTTTTTTTTTTTTTCATTTGATTTTCCCCCCGAATATGTCACTTTGCAAACGTTGGAAGAAAACTAATGTTCGCTAATTTATAAAATATATCCCTAGAATTTGCTGTTTATTATGTGTACTAGTTATAATACTTTAATATTGTATGATGTCCATAACGGTATTTCAATTTGTAGATATACATGGACATGGTGTAGGGCATTGTTGCTCGAAATCGGAAACTTTTTAGAAATACAAATATGTAGATACGAGACACACTTAAACGAATATTAAAATAAATGTTATCGCAGACTAATAATATCTTTAATATGGCCCTATATTCTGTCTTCCTTACTATATTTTGTTCTTGTTGATTTATTTATTTTTTTATATTTTTATAGAAATAGAATAATACGAATGATTTTAAGTAGGAAAGACTCTTTCCGGGACTTTGATCTTTGCAACTCATTAAAACTAATGTCGATATATATCATAATTTCTTAATAAAAAATAATAATAAACAAACAAAGAAATAAATGACATTGGAATTATAATGTTTTAAAGTCGCAATCTATAAAGCTTGTTTCTCTCTTCAAATATTATTACGAACGGAAAGCTGACTGATGTCCGTGCATATAAATATTGTCTCTATTCTTTTTATTGTTGTGTATTTTTTTAAATTTAAAATTCGTTACAAAAATTAATTTCTACAAGATCATTAAAAGTGAATGATTCGGATATCATTTTTCCCTAAACTATACCGGCAAGTTTTGAAATTGGAAACTTTTATAGATGTAGTTTATTTGAAAAAAGAGAATGCAATCATGGTAATAGTATATATTTATTTTAATATTTTTGTTACTAGCTACATGCTTGTGAATTATTTTTTAGGTGCACATCTTTCTCCAATGCTTCTCTAAACGGTAATACAAGGCTATGTGCTACACAACAATTTCATATTAAAACGTGTTTACGCATGAGTCATGTATGTGACATAAGCGACAAACAAGCAGCACTCGATATTAATTATTTTTCAAGTTGTTTAGCATACACTCACATAAGCTATAATGATACAATATATAAAAATATTATCAAGTTGGTGTTATGGTGACGTCAATATCGGTGGAGGGAACAGAGAACTGTGAATGGCAATCAGTCATGTACCGGCCATCACTAACTTCATTTACAATCAATTATTTTTTAAGGACTTCATCTGTTAAAACAAGTTTGGCTTTGGATACTTATATTGAAAAACGACACCACAATAAGTAAATTACCATTGCCACTTTTGGGAGACCTAAATTTGATTGCATTAAGACCCTTTTTCGCCCACTTTTGGGAGACCTAAATTTGATTGCATTAAGACCCTTTTTCGCCTTCAACGTGCGCCGTCTTCTTATGAATTCGGTTCCCGCTCAATACCTTTTGACTGATAAACTATGATAAAAATTTTAATATGAGGTTTTATAATACGATTATACGTTTAAATTAAATATTACTTATTTCTGGTAAAGTCTGACTGCGTTATGGGCCTGAATTGTGTGTCTACTCAGTGACATCATAAAGACTTCGTGAATTAAAACCAAACTTTAATACTGAAGTTTAAATTTTATATATAAAATTTGAGAATGTTGTTTCCCTGTAGTTATCTTAGAAAAAGCTGTCTTTGCATCATGTATTCTCTATTATCCCAATGACGTTTGAAGGATTTCATAAATTGAATTTAAATCAAGTATGCGGCTTATTTGTAAAAACAATGCATGATAATCCAGGGTTGCACATTTCCAGTGAATATCTGATAGGTCTGTGCCATAATGTATCTGATAAAGTGACGTTGTTTCATGAACAAGGGTATATTCAATTACACCATCTTGGCGGGGGCATCTGTGTCCTCTGGAGACACATGTAGATGCTTTATTTTTGTTTACATATGTAATATTCTGTACAACATTTTCACAAACGTTAGGCTCCAACTACCTTGCTATAGCATCAATCGTCGAGTATTAATTTTAACATTGATCTTAAACAGTTATCGATGCCGAAAAATGATGGGGTCACTTTCAGAAGTAAAAAAAAAACTATTGCAACGCTTTTATTCTTTCTTTCTTTCTTTCTTTCTTTCTTTCTTTCTTTCTTTCTTTCTTTCTTTCTTTCTTTCTTTCTTTCTTTCTTTTTTTAGCGACTGACAAATGTAATATGTTTCTTGGAATGACACTGATATATTTAAGTTGGCCGTATTACGATTCGTTGCCCACGAGCAACTAAAGGTAATGATTTATAGTAATTTTGTGAACATAGATGTATATTATCAATTTATATCAACTATTATATGACTTTATTTGTATTTTACAACGAGATGAACAAATATAAAAGACAGTTGTTATAATAATAATAATAATAATAATAATAATAATAATAATAATAATAATAATAATAATAATAGTGATGATGATGATGATGATGATGATGATGATGATGATGATGATGATGATGATGATGACGGCATTACAAGAAATATAATTTTCTATCAGAAACAGAAGTTTGCATTTGTGTTTCCTTTAAAACATTTTTGTAATTGTTTGCTTCATTAATGTTAATTTTTATGTCGAAGGTTTATTTGTATCTTGATACTTTTCGTGTAATTATGTAAAATATATTTTTCTCTCTCGGAATAATAATAATAATAATAATAATAATAATAATAATAATAATAATAATAATAATAATAATAATAATAATAATAATAATAATAACGAGGAGGAGGAGGAGGAGGACGGCGTTAAAAGAAATAAGAATTTCTATCAGAAACAGAAGTTACCATTTATTTATTAAGGGACAACTAAACTTTTGACAATAAAGTTTTAACTGTTCATAACATGAATGCATAATAGTATACCAAATCGCACAATGTCCTATTTTATATGGGGGTATTTCGCATCTGAAATTATTTACTCTTAAAAATGGAATCCCATGTTTTCGAATTATGAAGTTATATTGTTAAATTATAATGAGATATTATTGGATAACATGAAATGGTATTAGAGAAAATGCTTTCTAATTTAATACAAGTTTGCAGTATACTTTCAAAATATAAAGACTTTCCAATAGCTTCAGCATATAAAACTATAAAAATAAATAAATAAATAAATAAATAAACAAACAAACAAACAAACAAACAAACAAACAAACAAACAAACAAACAAATAAATAAATAAATAAATAAATAAATAAATAAATAAATAAATAAATAAATAAATAAATAAATAAATAAATAAAAACAACTTTCTCACTTACGCAGTTTAAGCCGGTACATCTTATTCTCGTATATATTTAACCATTAAAGTCGAATACATATTTTCGGCACTATCTATACAGTGTTCATTTTTTAGAACATGTTATCTAGTATTTAGAATTTCTCTGTTTGTTATAACATGTTATGGAGTGTTTATACGTTTCTCGTTTTTGTCATAAAGTATTGCTTTATTTCTCTTTTTCTATAACATGTGATGCAGTATGTATACATTTCTCATTTTGTTATAATATGTCCTGGAGGATTTATACATTTCTAATTTGTTATAACATGTGGCGGAGTATTTAAACATTTATATTTTGTTATAACATGTGGCGGAGTATTTAAACATTTCTATTTTGTTATGACATGTGGTGGAGTATTTAAACATTTATAATGTGTTATAACATGTTACGGAGTATTTAAACATTTATAATTTTATGATATGATACATAGTAGTTACACATATTTCAAATTATTATAATAGGTGATTGAGAAGAAACGTAAATAGAAAGTTATAAATAAGTTTAAACATTCCGCTGAGTGCTATATTTATCATGAGTGAATTGTAGTGCACATCGACTATTTACATCCCACACTGTTCCATTCAGTCTTAGGGATGAACACATGACATTCTTGGTCAGAAAATTAACCACTTGTTAAACATCGGTAATTTAGAAACACGGATTGTAATTAATCGACAAATTTATGTTTTTTGAATGTAATACATTTCAAAGTGCTTAAGCAACAAAACTGTAAATGTTTCATCGCATATCTGATATTTTTATATCAGACAAAAAAATATAATAGGCTAGAAAATTTACTTCACAACTGTGGTTAGCCTTCCTTTATAATTTTGGTAATGAAATACAAAATTAGAACGATTATCTTATATTAAATAATGTAAACAAAGGAACTGTCGATTAAAAAAAAAAAAAATAATAATAATAATAATAATAATAATAATAATAATAATAATAATAATAATAGCTGGATAAAGATAACATGAAATTTCTGAAAAGTATATATTATTCTACCTTGTAAATTCCATAAAAATTTGTGCTCATGGTGCGTTCACGAGTGCTACGTGTATTTTTAAAAGCTAATCGAACTGAAAGTCACATGGTTCGCTTTCCATAATAAACACAATACACAACTGATTTACATGCTTTTATCCACGTGGACTTGTGCTGGAGTAAAATAAAAGTGACATTTAACTTTTTTGTTTGTTTGTTTTGTTTTGAAAAAAAGAGTTTTAAGTCAGGCTTGTCTATCACGGTTCATTCCACACTGGAGACCAGTTGCAACGTAATTAACATTAGTTATGCGTAAACTACATCTTAACACTGAATCTTAAAGCAGCTATCGTTCTCTCTTTGGACATCAAAGGCATTTGGTATTTAACGCATCGTGGATATGTGCGAAATAGTTACTTTCGAATTAAGCCTATTTGTTCTTCAAGCGGCAAAATAAAAAGAATGTAAACCACTACATTGCTGTCATTGTTTGTTCAATTTGAGAACCATTTAATGGACAATAAACGATTTATATTCACTTATTCAGTGGTTTGTTGCGAGATTATAAAAAAATATTATTACGAAAATCCTTCTGTTTATTTAGGAATATTATATAAGAATGGCGGTGAACACAATTTTCATTAGGTCCTTTGTTTACCTTTCTGGCGTTGTTTATTACACTACGATTGGCGATATTAGGGTGCCGTCTATCGCTAATGAATTAATAATAGGTAAATACGAACTGCGCCCGTTTATCCGAAATCAAGGGGATATGACTAAAAGCTTCAATCAATTGTAAATAATATCAACAAATGCTAACGATGTAGGTTTATACTTACAAAAGGGTGAGAAAAATACTTATTTAACTATTACATGAAAGTGGCTTTAAAAGAAAAAGGATCATAGCATGAGGAACCGACATGGCTCATTTTATTTGTTCTCGTTTGTTGTTATTTACTATGTTTATAACAAATGGGCTACATTTCGTCTCATTAAACACATACACAAAAATAACCACACGACCACCACCATTATATATATATATATATATATATATATATATATATATATATATATATATATATATATATATATATATATATATATATAGGTAATTTAGAAACACAGATTGTAATTATATATATTTGTAATTGTATGTGTGTGCATATATATATATATATATATATATATATATATATATATATATATATATATATATATATATATATATATATATATATATATATATATGCACACACATACAATTACAAATATTTACAAATATGCATCTAACATAATGGAAAGTGCAATCACTGTATTCTACAGAAGAAATGTTTGAAAATGTAATACTATTAGGCAGAATTAATATATAATACAAAGAAATTATTAGGTAATTTTCAATTTGTGCTATATGGAGATTCGAACCCAGTTTTTTTTAAAAATAATTTCAGGCGCATGTTCCCCACATTGCAGTTCAGTCTTGCCGGTCTTAACCCACAGAAGCAGTATAACGTTTTTGTGGACATGGTTTTGGCGGACAACACTCACTGGAAATTTCAGAATGGAAAATGGGTGTCGTGTGGGCAGGCGGAACCACTTCCGCAAAGTAAGTATGGAATTTTGTCGGTATTCATTCTTTTTCTTGATACTCTTGTTAGGCACTCACAGTGTAGTTTTTATTTTCATTTAGAAGTTCACAGAGAATATCTTATTGTTTGTAAAATTTTGTATCTCTGTTTTCAGATTGGTTGGTATACGTTGGTTTACCCTGAATCGTTAGGAACATAATATAATTCAATTAGTAAACTAAAATAATCGTATTATACGTACATTATTATTTCGACTTTCAAGAGTAAAGTTTAACTGAAGCGTATAAAATTTCAATAAAAAAAATTTAGATGTCAAAGTAAGTGCGACTTAATAAGCAATAAGATCATTTTAAGTTTCAAGAGAGAAACGTTGGCGTGTATGAAGCAAATAAACGATAATGTAGTCAAATTGTAGTTTAGTGTTTGTTCAGAAATAATGTAATGTCTCTAGTAGTAACAATTTATAACGCATGATGATTGAACACATGATTTAAGTTGGTAATTGCAGATATATCAGATAGCAAATTCATTTCTCAAATTGACGGGTATAAGTAAGTATCCAATGTCACATAACCCTTGATATTTCATTAGGTCTGAAAATTATCGTATATTCCCTATATGAACCTTTATCTGATCGCCTATCAAAAGAAGCAAAATATTTGCGAAGCATGATATTGAATGAACAGAGTATTTGGAATAATGTTGTTGATGGAGATACTTATGTAATATCAAAGCTTACAAGATCCGAACATTTAAATGATCCGAATATTTACATTATTTTTTAAAATTGAATAAATTCTTTAAACTCTTTCCAAAAACAACCAATATGGATTCAATATATTTTTTTAATTCTAGCAATTAACAACTCTTTTACACAAAGACATTAACAACACACCCATAAAAACTGGAACAAAATTGCACTGTTTCCATCTGGTGTAATGACAAGAATACAAATTATAACTTCTTTTTAGAATTAATATGGAAGTAAATAGTTCTAAAATAATAATAAGGGAAACAAATGTTCATATACTGGATAGAGTGGTTGGGAAAGAGACCATCATTCAATACAAGACAAAGCGATTTATTGTTACGACAGTTGCGCTGAAGCATTTTATCAAAAGTAATAAACGATAAAACAAAACGTTGACCAGTTTGGGGCTATTATTCACTTCAACCTTCCTCCTTCAATGCTTGGGGGGGGGGGGCAGATGTTCGATGTTCGAGGTAGATGCTTTCATAAAGGACTGGATGTTGTCAAAATAGCTGTCTTGACAATAAGACTAACTTTGTAACAATATATTTATATTAATATATAACCACAATATATACATTTCTCATTTTGTTATAACGTGTGCTTTGAATATGTGGACATTTCTCGTTTTGTTATAATATATCCTGGAGGATTTATATATTTCTAATTTGTTATAACATGTGGTGGAGTATTTAAACATTTCTAATTTGTTATGACATGTGGTGGAGTATTTAAACATTTATAATGTGTTATAACATATTACGGAGTATTTAAAAATGTATAATGTGTTATAACATGTTACGGAGTATTTAAACATTTCTAATTTTGTTATAACATGTGACGGAGTATTTAAACATTTCTAATTTGTTATAACATGTGACGGAGTATTTAAACAATTCTACTTTGTTATAACATGTTACGGAGTATTTAAACTTTTCTAATTTTGTTATAACATGTGGCAGAGTATTTAAACATTTCTAATTTGTTAGAACATGTTACGGAGTATTTAAACATTTCTAATTTTGTTATGACATGATACATAGTAGTTACACATATTTCAAATTATTATAATAAGTGATTGAGAAGAAACGTAAGTATATTATAGTGGATGATTCCTAAAGTTCCTGTGCAACACCATCTCTTGCCACCAACCATCAAATTCAAACTCCTGTAAACAAAATAAAATATAAAATAAAAAATCCACATGATATTGGTAACACAAACGTTTCGACATCTTTTTTGAATAAAGTAACACGATGAAACGATATATATGGCCCATGTCTCTTTGTATCAATGGTCAGTCATGTTTTTTAAAACAATGAACACCACTTAAAACTCGCCCCTCCTTTGCCTAATTCATCTAAAAGAACAAACACATAGGCTAATGAATTAAGTTGTACGTCATATATATCGAGTATGTACTGCATTTTACATATAATCTATGATATAGAATTCTGACAGATGGAGAACAATATAATTTTATAGCGTGATATTAGTTTTTGTAATATATAAACTGGTCATCGATTTTATTAGGACAAACAATTATATGTCCATAAATTAGAGGTCACAGTCTACTTTTTGTTCGTAATTGGCGGTTCCCTGGTCTCTTCGATACCACTGATTAAGTATTTCTAGTTGCCCTTTTCATTACTTTGGTCATTTGTTCATGGACAATAAAGTCGCGGCAAAATTAGTACATGTTTGATTTCTTTGTATGACATCCATGTAAGAGAGAATAACTGCAGGAGTCCAGCACATTAATTGATAGATTATTAGAATAATTATTATTAAACGGTTCCCGCTCTTGCTTTTAATATTACACTGTATATCCGACAGGAATTTTATCATCGTATATCAAAGCAAGTATTTATTACTTCATACAAAATATATATTTTTCGGAAGATGTTATGTTTTACCAAGTTTATGTTGCGTTTAAGTATCACAGAAAGCAAACTTTATATACAGTATGTTGCACTTCTCCGGTATATACTTTATATACAAGGTTTTATAATACTAGTAGTAATACTAATATACAAGGTCTTATAATACTAGTAATACTGCTAATATACAAGGTCAAATAATTCTAGTAGTGATACTAACATACAAGGTCCACCAATACTAGTAGTAATACTAATATATAAGGTCAAAAATAGAACTAGCAGTGATACTAACATGCAAGGTCAAACAGTACTAATATACAAGGTAAAAAAGTACTAGTAGTAATACTAATATACAAGGTAAAATAGTATTAGTAGTGATACTAATATACAAGGTCAAATAGTACTAGTAGTGATACTAATATACAAGGTCAAATAGTACTAGTAGTGATACTAATATACAAGGTCAAATAATTATAGTAATGATACTAACATACAAAGTCTACCAATACTAGTAGTAATACTAATATATAAGGTCAAATAGTACTAGCAGTGATACTAACATGCAAGGTCAAACAGTACTAGTAGTGATACTAATATACAAAGTCAAACAGTACTAGTAGTAACAGTACTAGCAGTGATACTAACATGCAAGGTCAAACAGTACTAGTAGTGATACTAATATACAAAGTCAAACAGTACTAGTAGTAATACTAATATACAAGGTCAAATAATTATAGCAATGATACTAACATACAAAGTCTACCAATACTAGAAGTAATACTAATATACAAGGTCAAATAGTATTAGTAGTGACACTAACATGCAAGGTCAAATAGTACTAGTAGTGATACTAATATACAAGGTCAAATAATTATAGTAATGATACTAACATACAAAGTCTACCAATACTAGTAGTAATACTAATATACAAGGTCAAATAGTACTAGTAGTGATACTAATATACAAGGTCAAATAATTATAGTAATGATACTAACATACAAAGTCTACCAATACTAGTAGTAATACTAATATACAAGGTTTAATAGTTTTGTAATGTTAATATACATAGTAACGATGAATTCTGCTTGCTGCTGCAAAAATGACATTTCGTTATCAATGCAGTAAAGTGTGGATAATTCGTATGTAGTCAGGTTAGTTATTTCATTATGGTAAAGCGATCGGTTTCATGCTAAATGGATACGATGAAGATAACAACGAGAACCATAATTCTGTATAAATTGTAAAATAAACATCTTATTTTGTTGAAAATTAAATATTGAATGTGAAAAAATAGTAAAGGAAAACATTATTTATATATTGTGTAAATAAAGATTCTTATTGTACTGTCATATATGAGACATTCTGTGAAAATGAAAGTGATGCACATATTTAGCAAATAATATAGTATTGACACTGCTCTAAACAAAATACGCCATGTTCTGGCATTTGTTATTGTAAAATTCTTTAAACTGGATATTTTAAATATAAATTGTAAGAACGTAGTTTAGTGGGATTATACTGGGTTATACTACAGTATAATGAGTTCTACTACTCTTCAGTGGGTCAAACTACTGTATAGTGGTGATACTGCTGTTTAGTGGGTTATTCTATTGTATAGTAGGTTATACAACTGTGTAGTGGTTATACTACTGTTTAGTGGGTTATTCTATTGTATAGTAGGTTATACAACTGTGTAGTGGTTATACTACTGTTTAGTGGGTTATTCTATTGTATAGTAGGTTATACAACTGTGTAGTGGTTATACTACTGTTTAGTGGGTTATTCTATTGCATAGTAGGTTATAGTACTGTATAGTGGTTATACTACTGTTTAGTGGGTTATTTTATTGACAGTAGGCTACACTACTTTGTAGTGGGTTATACTGCTGTTTAGTGGGTTACACAATTGTATGACGGGTTATACTACTGTATAGTGAGTTATACTACTGTTTATTGGGTTATTCGATTGTATAGCGGGTTTTGCTACTGCATAGTGGGTTACAAAACTGTATGGTGGGTTATACTACTGTACAGTGGGTTATACTACTGTACAGTGGGTTATATTACTGTTTAGTGGGTTATTATATTGTATAGTGAGTTATACTACTGTATATATTATACTACTCTGTTTGGGGGTTTTCTACTGTATAGTGAGTTTTTTTATACTTATAGTGGGTTATACTACTGTTTAGTGGGTTATACTACTGTTTAATGGGTTATGCTACTGTTTAGTGGGTTATGCTACTGTTTAGTGGGTTATACTACTGTTTAGTGGGTTATACTACTAAATGTTCAGACTGTATACATCAATTTGGACAGCTGAGCATGCAGTATATGTTAAGTCTAAAATAAAAAAGATTGTGAGGTGAAATAATTTTGTCAACTAGTAAACGAGACAAAATAAATGGTTCTGCCCCTGCAAATTATCTTTTTTAGTTTTGTCATAACCGAGATTCTGAATTTCGGCCCAATTAAAAATCGATGTTTTCTAATATTATCATTTTGTCCTATCATGTGCGTGTTAACGAAAGGCAACAAGCCCAGGTGCCACTCATACGTAATATAGACGTGATAATTATAATAAACGCTGCCCAGAACCCCGATAATTGGCTTTGTTAAATCCGATATTGTAATGACGCGGTTTGGTTCTAATTAGAATATCAAGGGTAGCAGTTCTTCACTTCTGTCTACAAGCAGCAACAACAGACGCGACGTCCGATATTTGGTTGCAAAAAATAATATCTCTTCCTTTTATCTCTGAAAAAATCACGAATCGTTGAATAATTATCTTCTTGCTTGTCCATATATACTGGTATATGTACTTTTAAGAGCAACACGTATATATGTGTATGTATGTACCTACAAGTATATGTGTATGTTTGTATATGTATGCATATGCGTACATGTGTCTAAGTGCACGAATGCAATTGCATATCAGCCCGCGTTTATATATGCATGTGTATCGTTCTACAGTTGCCTTACTGGTTTGATCATTGAATCAATGTGATATTCAATCTTAAGTAGTTTATATTACAATTTCATATCGAAGCAGAGCGTCGTATTTAGCTGATCTGTATTAAAAAGTATTTAGTATAGAACATAAAATTGTATCAAGTATTTGTATAAAATCATTACATTTCCCGAGATGTATGCCAAATTAATCAACAAATTATCATGATCTCAAAATACTTGCAGGCATGATCTTAGATATTTCTTTCTTTATCTTGTTTCTATTCTTTTCTCTCTTTCCATGCACAATGTCAGTAACACAACGGTGTACAATCATAATTTTATATATGATTTACCATATCCTGTCTACACAGAGAATATCATAGTGGAGAACAGCTACTACATCATAAAACCAATAATAATAATAATAATAATAATAATAATAATAATAATAATAATAATAATAATAATGGGTAATTCCATATGCAGTATAGAATCTTCATCAGGTTAATAAAATAATAAAATATCTTTCGACGTTTTGCAGTAAAGCCATGAAAATCCGCATCACAGATACGTCTAAAATATGTTTTATAAGCAAATACACGCATTTGTTGTATTGCCTGTCATCATGAATGCTAAATTCATTTGAATAATTTCGCTCTTTGTGAGGACATTAAAACAAAACCTGGACCTAACGAGCGTAATGAAATTTCTTTACTTCACTTAAATATGTACAGTATCTGACATGTACTTGATTACTTAGAAGGTGTAGTGGAGGAGGTTTTCATTTTTATATGACACATTTAAATTCTAGAATCTGTATGGAGTTGTTTAAAACTCAGAGCGTTTTTTTTTAAAATAAAAATTAAAAATAAATTCTTTTGAAAAGATATAAGCTGTCAAAAAGGCGGCGTTGTTGTATATATTTATGAGAAGCTACTTTGAACGGTTCGAACTGTGGTTGTCACGACATTGACCAAATGTGGACTGAGATTACGCTACCTTCGCATAATTAGCCTTAAGGATAGGGTACAGATCAAACTATTCTCCCACCAATTTCTGGGAACGTTTTGACACTAAATTTGACATTGTCAGTGAAGCATATAGACATATTATTATTATTATTATTATTATTATTATTATTATTATTATTATTATTATTATTATTATTATTATAACACTGTTTCACATGAAACATCTAAATCTGTAAATTAAGTTAATTTAATACCAAGATATTGCCTAAACAAATGTCATAACAAGTCCTACACCAAAACTCTGCCTGATCCAGTCTTTGTAAGTAGTGGTAAAAATATATTTCACACAGACATTTTACAAATTGATAGAGAGTTTTGTGATCATGATGTTTGTAATATAGCTAGGTATCAGCGTTAACGTGCACTTCCAAGCGGTCTACATGTACCACGTCTGGATTTACATCAAAGCTGATTTTTAAAAATTAAATTCTGATAGCAGGAACTCAGTTGGCAGATCTGTTGCTAACATCAAGGGTTATTGATGTCGTAACTGATATATTCACTACCAAACCATTATAATTCTCAACTTTTTGTATTCCTTGTAGAATTGTAACAATTCGCCCAAACGACAAACCGTGGTTTGATTGCCAATTAGGAAAATAAGAAAAAGGGATAGAGCACGTACATTTGCCATTAATCATGGTAGAAGAATTGAATACAAAATAGTCAAACAAATAAAGATTAAAGTAAACAAAATGAAATAAATGTGTTCAGAAACAATATAGGGATACTAATGATGCACAACTATCCGATTCTGAAGAAAAATTCTCCTAAAAACATTTTGGAAAATTAAAAAATCTTTTTAAAGGAGATAAATCCTTTAAATTCTATCCATAACCTACCGATACACAAAACAATGCTTCGATTTGCATATATGATGAAACAGAAAATGCTTAGTTGTTAAATTATTATTTAGTTTCAGTTTCATGATAGTAATAATCCTAACCCCCACCCTTTTTTTTTCTTACAAGATTATCTGATACCCTAAACGAAATTACTACTGCTGACAAAGACCTTAAAGATATTAATAATTCCATGTCTGTCAATAAAGACACTGGAGCAGGTGGTGTAATTCATAGAATGATGAAAGGAAGAAGTGAAACAATAGCAGCACCACTATCTGTGCTTTTTACTCGATCATTAAAGGACAACGCATTTCCAGATATGTGGAGACTTAGGATATTCTTCCTTTTCCTTGAAAACGTGATTAAAACGAAGTTGTCATATAGCTAGTTAGTTGGATTATAATCTTTTCTCACCTGTCGGCATGTACGACTCGCTACTTAATTTTGTGTCAAGTATAGACTAATCTCTCTACTTAGCTGTGTCGCAAAAAATATCTTGGAAAGATGCATTTTTAAATAAGTGTATAATTACATTCATAATATTAGTCCCTATTATACATATCAATTAGGATTCCTTCCTGGTCACTATACTGTTTTCAAATAGAGCAGAATATATGCAATCCATTAGAATAATCTCAAACTTCTTGTTTTGTATTTTGTGACCTATCAAAAGCGTTTGCTTGGGCCTGACACAGAGGCTTATTTAAACTTAACGACTTCACCGTTTAAGACAGTCTGATAAAATGATTTGAAAGTTATCTCAGTAATAGAAAACAAACAGACCTTTTGCATGATACTTATTTGCGTGAAAAGGTAATAATGTCGGTTTGTCACAAGGATCCACGATTGGGCCACTCTTGTTTCTTATTTATGTCAATGAGATTTCCACTGGTATGAGCTCTCATGCTCATCTCATTTAAGATGACTCATCTCTGCACCCTTTTTGCGTTGAAATAGTGCTTGTCATGATAATGGTCTAATGAAACTGCATACCTGAAACAATCAGTTGCTCTTAAAGTTCAATCCAAAACACAAAATACCAACACTGGCTGTGCTTTCAAGAACAAATACGTAGCAAATAATTTTAAACTTATTTCTAATAACAACAAACCTAAATATGTGGATTCTCGTCTCCATCTAGGGTTATTACTATTATCTGATACCAAATGAACCCGTCACATTGACCTTATTTTAAAAACAGCATCATCTCGAATAACTGATCTTCGAAAATTAGGACAAACCTAGCACGCAAAGTTTATCAAACTTTATTTAACTTATATCAGGCTTATCTTGGAATTTGCCAGTGTAGTCTGGGACGGAAGTTCGTCGATCAATTTAGAACAATTGAAAACAAAACTACTGCTTTAATCGGCCAGACTACACTACGTTTAAAATACACTAGTAGGCAATAACTATTATTTAAAATAGGGTGAGGAAAGTCTGCAGTGTAGAAGAAAAATACTTTTTTTTTTACACTACAACATCCAAACGAGCCAAACTTCGGCCTATCTTATTGGAAAAACTTCGCACCCTTGTGCCCAAACCAACAATTTATAGCCTTCGACATTCAAATAATATGATCATGTGGAATTTCAGGATAATTTCTACCAAATCATATTTTATAATTTAAATAGCATCTTTCTGGAATAATCTCGAAGAGGTTACTCAAAGTGACATGTTTTACGGTGCTTTGAAAAAGTGTTTATGTCCAAATATCGTATCTAGCCAAATGCAAAGTTTTATTAATCAAACGCTAAATATTATCCACGCTAGATTACGATATAATATAAGTTCAATAAAATCTGATATTTACTGTGTTCAACATGTTACATCCCTTTTTGTTCCTGCGATGGGATTGCAATTTATCACGTTCTGTCCCAAGTACAATACACAATCAACTGAGTTGATGAGCAAACGACTCGCAATGCAATATAGAGCTGTTAGTTTGATTTACTGCTTGAAGAAAGTCAGCTCAAATGAAATATATAGAATTGTACATCATGTATGCAACTATATAACGGATACCGGACGATTACTCAAATAGTTATTCTTGCTATTGTGCCCCTCCCCTCCCTCCGCACCCCCCCCCCCCCAATCATCATCATCATTTGTTTATAACTGTTATATTGTCATGTTGAATATGTTGCAATACTTGTATCATTTAGGTAAAGGTCTAGCTTAAGTTGCTAGAACTTATACCCAATTTCATTTTTGTATCTATTGTGACACTTATTTTGAAGAATGGAGACTGATTTAATTGGCTGGAAGTAAGCTCCTTATTGATAATGACATAATTACCATAAACTCTGTCATAAAAAAAAATACTTCTTAACTTACTAATTTGCATTTTCCTATATTTGGTGCAACGCATTTACTTTAACACATTTTTTAATATAGTATTCATTCACTGTGTGTAATTGACAGGCAAATTTAGATATTGAGTTTAACAATACCAGTTTAACGGACGTTATTAATTTCATTTTTTGGCCACGTTTTCATGTATAGAAAATGAACTAACCAAGCAAAATAGTTGTAGTGCTCAGCCAAACTACAAGCTTTCGCCAAACATTACCGAGGGATATAAATGAACTACAAACTTCAAACATAATATTATTACCGAGGGATATAAATGAACTACAGACTTCCAACATAATATTCTTACTGAGGGATAGAAAATTAATAGAATTTTAGGGCAGATATAAACCACAAACCGGGTTTCAAGACAAAATTATGTTTTTGGTGTTGTCCGTTCTAGTTGCCTCATTGCTCGATTGATTGACTGATTTATTGACTAATTGATTGACTGATTTATTGACTAATTGATTGACTGATTTATTGACTAATTGATTGACTGATTTATTGACTTTTGTTGATTTTACAGCTGGGCGTGTGTATCTGCACCCAGACTCACCTAATACTGGTGCCCATTGGATGAAACAAGATATTGTGTTTGGCAAGTTGAAACTTTCCAACAACAAGAGTAACGAGAGCGGACATGTTGGGGTAAGAACCGGCTTTTTCTCCTTTTTCTTTATTCAAAATCTCAGACATAGTTTCCCCCACTAAGTAAATTCCTTAAGGTTAATGTTGGTATTCAACCAGCCGTGTCAAAGTCAACACCAAATGGTTTACATTGCTACTAAATCATGCACGGCTGGGTTTTTTCTTCTTATAGAAAAACTCTGGATATGTTGAGATGATTTCTATTGAATGCGTAATTTAAAAATTGGCTATTACTTTATCAAATTATTCTAAAAGAGTACAGGCACAGTAAAGTATTTTTTGTTATAATATTCCACGTACATAGGTAGTCACGAGTCGTGGATGCCATCCAAAAGGACTACCTTATAATAACCTCTTTTTTCTGCATCCTGTCGTGTCTTCTGTATAAAGGTTTCAAACAGATTTTGTACAACTAAAACGAGGAATATGTGCAAGAAGAAATGATGACATCATGAAGAAAGAGAACACTATACAATATGTACACACCAGAAAGATACTTACGCTCCTCTTCTGACAATCGTATATTCTTTATTCCCGCTATGAAACCGAAGTCATATGAACAACGTTCTTTTGCATACCAGGGCCCAGCAATGTGGAACGAATTGTCCATTGAAATTCGACACAAAGATCAAAAATGATCTTAAAATTCACCATTTTCGACTGCAAGAACAAACTTAAAAACCCATTAATGTTTCCTACCTTAAATATTTTCAGCATGTTTTTATATTTTCTGATTTTATGGTGTCTGTTTGGTTTTTGTTGTCGTCAAAGCATTGTACATACTGTAAAACGCTTAGAGCTTCTAAAGATTAGGCTATACAAGGTCCTGGTTATTATTATTATTATTATTATTATTATTATTATTATTATTATTATTATTCAGATAGTCTTAAATTCGATGCACAGATACCAGCCCAGGGTTCACGTGATTGAAGTTGGCTCGTGCGGCAATGGAGAGGGAAAGAATTTACAGACACACTCATTTCCAGAGACTCAGTTTATAGCCGTCACAGCATACCAAAACACAGATGTAAGTTACTGGATTATAGGAAATCATAGAGGGAGGTAACTGTGTAATACCAAAACACAGATGTAAGTCACTGGATTATAGCAAATCACAGAGGGAGGTTACTGTGTAATACCAAAACACAGATGTAAGTCACTGGATTATAGCAAATCACAGAGGGAGGTTACTGTGTAATACGAAAACACAGATGTAAGTTACGTTGGTATAGCCGTCACAGCATATCAAAACACAGACGAAAGTCACCGCAGTATATAAATGCAAGGAGCATACTAAGCAGGGCACCAGACTATATAATTGTGCTTATCATGTGATTGAATCGACAAGGAAACGTTATACTGGGAACATTTATCCCACTACATCCACCATCTCCGTTTCTTCTAATGACAGTCATTGACTTATTTATTTCCACAACAGGTCCAGTCAGTTCGTCCTCCTTTGATAATGTAATGCGAACGTTTTTTCAGTCTGTTCCTCTCCTCGTTAAATTGATTCGCCATCACATCAATCGCTCGCAAATTATTCTAATTCGTGTTTTCTTCAACATAAAATGGTCTTCGCTTTTTTCTAGATTATTTTGCGATCTGTTTGCAGTTCTTTTTGCTTAGTTATTTCTGATCTTTTGTCTATTTGTCGCATGCGGACATTTGTTTTTTGTCGTAGCATGTCCACCAGCTCATAAAATGATAACCATATGGTCAACAACTAACGCGTAAAATGAATTTATCTTTTTGACGAATTAAAAAGGTGAGAAAGTATGTATGTATGTATGTATGTATGTATGTATGTATGTATGTATGTATGTATGTATGTATGTATGTATGTATGTATGTATGTATGTCTGTCTGTCTGTCTGTCTGTCTGTCTGTCTGTCTGTCAATCCGCTCATGAACATATAATTTTGAGATCTATAACTGTTTTTCTGTTTCAGATTACACAGTTGAAAATTGATCATAATCCTTTTGCCAAAGGGTTTCGGGATAGTTATGACAAGTAAGTTTTATTTTTGTTTGAAGGCTGAAGAGAAATTGTGTCTAAGCGATAATAATAATAATAATAATAATAATAATAATAATAATAATAATAATAATAATCGAAATAAAGTGGGATTGTCGTTTAACATTTAGATTGCTCTAGCTTTGCAAGATTATCATCTAAACATATATCAATGTGCAATAATATTATACACGACAAACGATAATTTGTTTCGATGACGACGACGTCAACGTTGATGGCAACGACAGTGATGCTAAAAAAAAAATTCTGCTCAGTTTGGACATTTTGTTAAAAACACGTATTACTAAATTAACAGTTTATTCCATGGGTCAATAGGACAATATATGTTGTGATGAGTTGTTAAAATTTATTTTGGTATTTTGATTTGTAATGCTTCCATGGTAACAAGAGATGTGATTAATGAAGATCTGTTGGTTATAATCTATAATGAAAAGGAAGAATACATATCCATTTGCAAAAAGTCTTTCATTTATTTCATTTCTCTAAGGTTCCGGGTTGTTATGTGGTTTAAGGCGCTCGTTTTTACAGATCACTCGCACCTCACCTCTGTCCGCGTGGGTTCTTCACAGGTTCTTCATCCACCAAATACATTAGCTGCCATGTTTAGTCTATCATGTCCTAAACATATCATCAAACTCACAAAAGATGTCATCAAACTCACAAAACCATACAAATTCTTTTAATTTCTCAAGTCTTTTGTGAAGCAATGGAGCAGTTTGATCTTGCATGTAAATGAATCCATGATTAGGATCGTTAAAGCGTCTGAAAACAATACTTCATTTTGACATGGATCCTTTTAAACCTCAATGTACGTAAAGAGCTGGCAGAAGAATAAAACCGTTCAAAAATTTAAATGCATCTCCAATGGATGGGACAAAAAGGAACAGTAATCAACCATCTTAGCAACGTCAGATTTTGAGCATCTTACGAGGGTGAAATAAAGTTATATTTTAAAAGAAACGTATCCTCAGTCAATTAGTTCATTCATTCATTCATTCATTCATTCATTCATTCATTCATTCATTCATTCAATCATTCATTCATTCATTCACAGTAGGAGTTTTCACAGAACTCCGTCTCCGACAGGATTCTCCTCAGAACTTATGCCAGCTACCCAGGTTTTTAGAGGAGTGGTCCAGACGGGAAATATACTGCAACCCCGTCAATCATCCCCGTATGACCCCCAGTGCTACGCTGGATATTACCAAGAACTAAATTCAAATTCGCAGGCCGTGGTAAGTTAAAATAGTTACTGCACACCTCTCGATTTGTTCTTTGTTATATATATATATATATATATATATATATATATATATATATATATATATATATATATATATATATATATATATATATATATATATATATATATATATTCAGAGCTAGCTTAAAATATATATGTTGGTAGTTTTTCCAAAAACCGCAAAAGCACACATTTTTTTAGAAGTTCAATTTTATCACACACTTCAGCTTTCTTGATAAAATTAAAATAAGGTTCTCGTTCTATATGTACGAGTACAGCTACAGTACAGAATCACGGTACAAATTATGTACGAGTACAGCTACAGTACAGAATCACGGTACAAATTCTTTTTCTATAGTAAACCTACGCAAACACCATGATATTAAAAATTCAATAACTTTAAAAATATTTGGGTGCTCATAATCAAACCTATATTTATCAGTATAGACGAAACCTGGATGTCAGCTTCTGTGTAGCGGAAAGGATATGAGCCGCGGCATTTTCTGGACCTGCATGTGTTTGAAACGTGCTTTCAATGCTGCACCAAAGAGTCAGGTTCTAAGTTTAGTAATGAGTTTTCCAAAACTCAAGACTGTTAAAGGACTGAAATTCCATCAAAAAATCAATGTCTCTTTTTTCATTTACAACTAGTATAAGCTCTCAGAACATAACTCACGCTATACACCAATCCTGGTCAGCTAACTATATATACTCTTTTGTATGTTCACCAATTTCCAGGCTGGTTGCCATTTTCCATATCATCAGTATCGGGTGTCATTCAAACAAAAATACACCCTGCACACAATAACTGATACAAAAAATTAAATCAACGTTAACACCGCATGCAGTGCACCCCATAACTAAATTTTGAGATCAACCTTTGTCAGAAAAAAAATACCTGAAGCTTTATTTTTAAATTTGTCTCCATCATGTAAGTATCATTGTCTACGTTTACAACCTGTATCAAAGTTGTGTTGATACATTCGTATCACACATATATGTATTGGGGGATATATTTACTGATATACCTGTCTCATAAATGATACATCTGTATTAATATATACTGCGAGAAAAAAAATTAATTCTTTTTGTCAAGTCATATATGTTTATTTATAAAAAAAAATAAATTGTTAAATTATTTAAGAGTAATAATGATACCACTGGAAGAAAGAAAGGACTGCAGACATTTTTGCATGGGAGGTAAATATGACTGACGTTTGCTTATTAAGTAGTTGACGACGCGAAACATATATTCATTTAGAATGAAAAGATCCATTATCACATTGAATTTATCGGGTCATTTGAATCTAATAATGGTAATGGCGTCATCTTTTACAGGCTAGACACGGATGTAAAAATGAAGCACCAGTGCCACTGAATTATATACAGGAGGAGTACGATGCTGCAGTTGGAAAATATTCTGCGGATACTTATGGTTACCAAAATTATCGTCAAACAAACACTGACAACTTTTACCGTATAGATTATTTACAATCTAATGAAGGAGAAGACAACAAGAGCCAGGAAGAGCCCAACATGGCTGTCAGAGATTTAAACAAAGGCGAAGATATATATGCAAATTTCGGGTGGAAGGATACAGTAATGAAGCGGGTAAATGATGCCTCGTCGGATGAATACCCTTCAAAAAAGCGTATGCGCTTTTCTTCTAATGGGGAATCGTCTATTTGCGATTCCGTCAGTAGTCAACATGAAATAGACAGAGATAGAGCGAAAAGAGAAACACAGTCTTTGAAAGGAGATATATAGGAATACTCGAGTTCCAGTCCCTTTGATCAAAATAAAGGACTAGCAGTTGCTAAGGGTAGCGGGCCTTGACATGACGATGACCTGAAATCCAGAGATTTATATTGAAATTCATTTCATAGTTTTGTTTACCATTTTAACTGTTGTATTTAATGTTGTATTTAATGGAGTTAATAATCAACAATTGAACAAACATATTATGAAGTAAGAAGTCAAGACTAGAGACAGTTAAGACAGGCATGAATTTTATTGGCCACATTCGAAATAAAATCTTGTCTCTTTGGGGGAAATTTAGTTCGTCATGAACTATTTTTAATATAGAACTTTAATATCATACGTGGTATATTTGGCTTAACCTTAGAATATCTTCAGAAATCAACAGTTCATCGTCAATGTCAAGCACATTTAACAGGCGAAGACAGTGGACGGAATTAAAATACCGGTGGCTGTTTTGCACGATTCAAAGACATTAATATTAATTACAATTTTAATGAACTTAAAAGTTTACCCCCAACCTCCCTAAACCAAACCATATTTATTTATTTCCATTACATCAACATTTCATAAATTAATTCAATCTAAGTACAGTGTTAATATTTTCTGTGATAAACGAGCTGAAAACAAATTTGTTACAAAAGAATTTATGGGTCATTTTGTTAGATAAAAGTTTATTTTTAACATTTTATTCTTTTATGAATTCGCGAGTTCTTTGGTTGCATAAAATCTGATTTTTATTCACGTTTGCTTTGTTTCAGTCGGAATTTTACGTAACGATAATATCATGAAAACATGGATTATTATATCTTGTGATTTTTTTTATTCTTGATGCTAGTAATTCTGAATATGGCAATAATTTCATAGACTGTACATATGATAATATATGTAGAATTCAAACTGAAAAATCACAAGCTATATGTAGTGTATTTGAGGTCTTTTTAATCGAACCAATCTTGATTCATTATAACTTCTTTCTACACGGCCTACTTCAGTTTTCTTCCTTCAGCTAAAACCGTCAACAGCAAAGTGATAGTGGATAACAAATGATACTAAAATAATGTAGTCTTAAGTCTCACAAAGTGCGCATGCATACGATTGCCAATGAGTTGTGATGAATCCTGAAGGTTATATCATTTGTAAATTTTAATTTTCCGTTGGGTTATATAATAATCTGACAAAATACAGAACTCTCGTATGTGGTTCAAATCAATGAATATTGGACAAAACTGTGCGAGCGTTCCGTTTTTTAAAATTATTTTATCAACCGAATACATTTACGGTCTTAAAAGAGTGAGTTGAAACACAATAGCATGTCTTGAGTTTAAAACACAATAGCATGTCTTGAGTTTAAAACACAATAGCATGTCTTGAGTTTAAAACACAATAGCATGTCTTGACTTTAAAACACAATAGCATGTCTTGACTTTAAAACACAATAGCATGTCTTGAGTTTAAAACACAATAGCATGTCTTGAGTTTAAAACACAATAGCATGTCTTGAGTTTAAAACACAATAGCATGTCTTGAGTTTAAAACACAATAGCATGTCTTGAGTTTAAAACACAATAACATGTCTTGAGTTTAAAACACAATAACATGTCTTGAGTTTAAAACACAATAGCATGTCTTGAGTTTAAAACACAATAGCATGTCTTGAGTTTAAAACACAATAGCATGTCTTGAGTTTAAAACACAATAGCATGTCTTGAGTTTAAAACACAATAGCATGTCTTGAGTTTAAAACACAATAGCATGTCTTGAGTTTAAAACACAATAGCATGTCTTGAGTTTAAAACACAATAACATGTCTTGAGTTTGAAACACAATAACATGTCTTGAGTTTAAAACACAATAGCATGTCTTGAGTTTAAAACACAATAGCATGTCTTGAGTTTAAAACACGATAACATGTCTTGAGTTTAAAACACAATAGCATGTCTTGAGTTTAAAACACAATAACATGTCTTGAGTTTAAAACACAATAACATGTCTTGAGTTTAAAACACAATAGCATGTCTTGAGTTTGAAACACAATAACATGTCTTGAGTTTAAAACACAATAACATGTCTTGAGTTTAAAACACAATAGCATGTCTTGAGTTTAAAACACAATAGCATGTCTTGAGTTTAAAACACAATAGCATGTCTTGAGTTTAAAACACAATAACATGTCTTGAGTTTAAAACACAATAGCATGTCTTGAGTTTAAAACACAATAGCATGTCTTGAGTTTGAAACACAATAGCATGTCTTGAGTTTAAAACACAATAGCATGTCTTGAGTTTAAAACACAATAGCATGTCTTGAGTTTAAAACACAATAGCATGTCTTGAGTTTAAAACACAATAGCATGTCTTGAGTTTAAAACACAATAGCATGTCTTGAGTTTAAAACACAATAGCATGTCTTGAGTTTAAAACACAATAGCATGTCTTGAGTTTAAAACACAATAACATGTCTTGAGTTTAAAACACAATAGCATGTATTGAGTTTAAAACACAATAGCATGCCTTGAGTTTAAAACACAATAGCATGTATTGAGTTTAAAACACAATAGCATGTCTTGAGTTTAAAACACAATAGCATGTCTTGAGTTTAAAACACAATAGCATGTCTTGAGTTTAAAACACAATAGCATGTCTTGAGTTTAAAACACAATAGCATGTCTTGAGTTTAAAACACAATAGCATGTCTTGAGTTTAAAACACAATAGCATGTCTTGAGTTTAAAACACAATAGCATGTCTTGAGTTTAAAACACAATAGCATGTCTTGAGTTTAAAACACAATAGCATGTCTTGAGTTTAAAACACAATAGCATGTCTTGAGTTTAAAACACAATAGCATGTATTGAGTTTAAAACACAATAGCATGCCTTGAGTTTAAAACACAATAGCATGTATTGAGTTTAAAACACAATAGCATGTCTTGAGTTTAAAACACAATAGCATGTCTTGAGTTTAAAACACAATAGCATGTCTTGAGTTTAAAACAGAATAGCATGTCTTGAGTTTAAAACACAATAGCATGTCTTGAGTTTAAAACACAATAGCATGTCTTGAGTTTGAAACACAATAGCATGTCTTGAGTTTAAAACACAATAGCATGTCTTGAGTTTAAAACACAATAGCATGTCTTGAGTTTAAAACACAATAGCATGTCTTGAGTTTAAAACACAATAGCATGTCTTGAGTTTAAAACACAATAGCATGTCTTGAGTTTAAAACACAATAGCATGTCTTGACTTTAAAACACAATAGCATGTCTTGAGTTTAAAACACAATAGCATGTCTTGAGTTTAAAACACAATAGCATGTCTTGAGTTTAAAACACAATAGCATGTCTTGAGTTTAAAACACAATAGCATGTCTTGAGTTTAAAACACAATAACATGTCTTGAGTTTAAAACACAATAGCATGTCTTGAGTTTAAAACACAATAGCATGTCTTGAGTTTAAAACACAATAGCATGTCTTGAGTTTAAAACACAATAGCATGTCTTGAGTTTAAAACACAATAGCATGTCTTGAGTTTAAAACACAATAGCATGTCTTGAGTTTAAAACACAATAGCATGTCTTGAGTTTAAAACACAATAGCATGTCTTGAGTTTAAAACACAATAGCATGTCTTGAGTTTAAAACACAATAGCATGTCTTGAGTTTAAAACACAATAGCATGTCTTGAGTTTAAAACACAATAGCATGTCTTGACTTTAAAACACAATAGCATGTCTTGACTTTAAAACACAATAGCATGTCTTGACTTTAAAACAGAATAGCATGTCTTGACTTTAAAACACAATAGCATGTCTTGAGTTTAAAACACAATAGCATGTCTTGAGTTTAAAACATAATAGCATGTCTTGACTTTAAAACACAATAGCATGTCTTGAGTTTAAAACACAATAGCATGTCTTGACTTTAAAACAGAATAGCATGTCTTGAGTTTAAAACACAATAGCATGTCTTGAGTTTAAAACACAATAGCATGTCTTGAGTTTAAAACACAATAGCATGTCTTGAGTTTAAAACACAATAGCATGTCTTGAGTTTAAAACACAATAGCATGTCTTGAGTTTAAAACACAATAGCATGTCTGGAGTTTAAAACACAATAGCATGTCTTGAGTTTAAAACACAATAGCATGTCTTGAGTTTAAAACACAATAGCATGTCTTGAGTTTAAAACACAATAGCATGTCTTGACTTTAAAACACAATAGCATGTCTTGAGTTTAAAACACAATAGCATGTCTTGAGTTTAAAACACAATAACATGTGTGGTTCCCAATTAAAAGTATCAGAAAAATAAAAATATACTTTAAATTGAGTTATTAGCATAATTTGTTTATTGAATAATTCACCATTTGTACATAATAGTGCCAAGTGCGTTACTCTTGTTTTCAATGTTTTTGTATGTTATTTATGCGTATAGTATTTGTATGGTCAATGGATGATAACCTGAAAAATTATGATATTTGTAAAGCACAGTTTGAGTAAAAACCTTCTCTTGTTTTCACTGAAATAAATCGTGTGTTAAAGTCAATACAGCAGTTTGCTTTAAACTGAAGAACGATTTTATACAGAAACTTTGCTTTCTCTATCTGCCATCCTTCAGTCAAATAGTCATGTCAAATAAAGTGCAGGCCACTTCTGCAAGTGATAACCATGTTGTACAAATGATCTGTATGGAATGTTGCATATCGATTGAGAAAAAAAAAACATTTCTTATAAGCCCCACCCATCATCATTTTCATACAAAATTATTTTAAAATAAATTATACATTTTTTAAATCTTTATGATTTTATACATTTGAGAGATAAAAAGGAAAAGTTACGTGATCGATTTAAGCGATATTGTAGTAAACTTTTCATATCAAATCTTCCTAATATGTTGAGCTGTGGAACCAGGCTCGTTATACATCAAACTCGACCACCTGAGCTTGTACTCAATCACAGAAACTGATTCCCAGTAGCACATAAACTCAGACTTGAAAGCTGTGTGATATATTTAGTTGAATAAACATTGCTAAATATGGAAGACTGGAAGAAAGAAAAAAAAAACAAATATGAGAGAATCTTTGAAACCAACAATTGGTTTTAAGTTTACATTCAGGCTGTAGAGATTGATGAATAAAGAGCAAGTTCCAAGAAAGACCAGATTCCAAAATGACCCATTCCCCCTCCCCAACAAGAAATAAGTATGGTAATATCGAAGTCCCACAAGGTACTGCTCTACAAGAACCAGGCCCAATAAGTATCAGACCCCACGAGTACCAGATCCCAAATACTAGTTGGTATCTCCAACAGGAACCAGGTTTCACACTCAGCAACACCCACAAAGACCTGTTCCATAACTATTTCGAATGAATATGTAACACGTTTGTAACAGAATTGTTACCGAGAGGAGGGTGGATTAAATGAACAATACAAACACAATTTGTGAAAGAAAATATAAATTTATGTAATAAATTATAAATGAAAAAAATACAGATGTAACAACACAATAATTCATGCACTCAACCCACAATTACACTCACAACCATTCACAATACATGAACAAATTAAATAACAATACAAAAGGAATCTCAGATGTAAAGGGATCTCTTGGATTATACACAGATCCAAGAATCCTTTACGAAAGTTAAATAAATGCAAGAATGATTTACGAAAAAAAATAAACACAAACGACAAACTATCTATCGCACGATGGATTGCGATAACTAGCACGATCATATACTTGTATTCAATCAAGTTGCTAGCTTTTATTGATATCTATGTGATCACTTGAAATATTATTGCGATCTGACATAAGCATGCAAATACAACAATGTATTAAATTATATTACAATTTCAATACACCTATGTGTCTCCCCTGTATAACCGCACGATTCAGCAACAGTTGAATCGTCTCCCAGTTTCCCCGAGAACCGAGGGTTGACCAATACTATTATCGGACGTTTCCCTACACGGATCCACCACAGTTATACGTTCAGACAGCATACAACATCTACCCGAACCAACGGTTCCTCACTCCCCTAGATGTCTACCCGGACGTTTTACAACTCTAAGACAGCTCCGACACTCGGACTTCTAGCTTTCCGGATATTTACACGTTACACAGATATTGACGAACAGACAGTTCGACACACAGACAGATACTTCAATTCCGTTTGCACAAATTAACGGCACAAGCACATTCAGATATTTATACAGAGATGTTCCAGAACAAACAATAGATGTCCCACAACAAATCAAACGATATCAAAGACGTTTATCAAAAGATGGTATCAGATGTGTTAACAGCTACGGTATCAACGATGTTATTAGCAGCTACGGTATCAACGATGTTATTAGCAGCTACGGTATCAACGATGTTATTAGCAGCTACGGTACCAGAAACAATGTAACAACTATGTTAGCAGCTACGGTATCAGAGACGGTATCAACGATGTTATTAGATGCGCTATCAGTGATGAACTTCTACGGTATCAACGACGGAATCAGCTGGAATCAGACTGAATCAGACGGAATCAATGATTGTCAGATGTTATCAGATCTACGGAATCAACGATGTTATTAGATCTCCGGAATCAACTATAATAAACAAAACCAGACTAATAATAGTGGTCTCAAAAATAATCTAAGCCGTAGATTACGATATTGTATTTAAAGTCTAAAAGTGACTAGTAATTCCAAATATTCCACGTTCATTGCAATAAAGGCATCATTATACGAAATGATAATCTGAATAAAATTCACAATAAAACGAAATGTAATTTTAACACTCACCCCTTTGGCTGGAGATTTGCAAGACGAGGTTATCTATCCTTCGATTAGATATTTGGGTTCCCGTAAATAATAATGAGAAATCCTTAGCCTTATATACTCTCTATAGGTGAACATAAATCACATCGAGCTTATTGTGCATCACGTGAAACTAAAGTTCCGGATTCCATGTAAATTAACATCAAGCCCATGCAAATCGCTACACGCCGCTTACCCTGGAGAAAAGCACTTAATCACCCCAGGTAATGCGTGTACGACGAAATCAAGAAAATGGTGAGTTTCGTTTACAATTCAAGAACAACAAAAATCAGTTCAATTTTCGCCTAATTCTGTGACAATACCTCCCCCCTAAGAATAAAAATGTACACATTTTTAAAACTAACACAGAATAGAAGAAAAATAACTATTGATGATATCTTACAACATTTACACTGGTTATACTACAAACTGGATTTTATTACTGGGCAAATTCATACAAATTTCCCATCATGCCCTACTCAAGTAGTCTGCGCCTATATTTTCAACTCCCCTTATTGAAATTGTCGCTCTGTCTCTTGATGTATAACTTGAGCATGTTCGCATGGAATGTCTTTACATTACCGTCCATGTCAATTTTATAGTCCATGTCTCCTTTTACTTCTTTAACTTCATATGGACCTTTCCACTGGACTAATAACTTATTCGAACTCGTTGGAAGAAGCAATAGCACCTGATCTCCCACAAGAAATTTCCTATTACGCGCTCTGCGGTTGTAATACTTGGCATATCTGCGCCCGGATTTAATCAATTCGTCACGTGCCATCTGGCATGTACTCTCAAGTTTGTTTCTTAGATCTAACACGTACTGGTAAGTCGTTTTTATTTCCTCGTTCGCGACATCACCAGTCCATAGTTCGCGTAGTATCCGCATCGGGCCTCGAACTGTCCTACCGTACAACAGTTCGAAGGGTGAAAACCCTAAACTTTCCTGCGGTACTTCACGGTACGCGAACAGAACAGCGTTTAAATAACGGTCCCAGTCTTGCGGACGTTCCGCGCACATCTTTCGTAGCATGCTTTTGAGGGTACCATTAAACTTCTCTACCAGTCCATTGCACATCGGATGGTATGGGGTAGTGTTTAGCTGTTTGATGGATAACAGCCTACTTATTTCACCCATGAGGTCAGAGGTGAATTGGGCACCACAATCAGTGAGGATTTCCTCTGGCACCCCTACCCTACTGAAGATATCAACTAATGCTTCAGCTACCCTTTCCGTTTCAATAGTTGGTAACGCTACGGCTTCAGGGTATCTGGTTGCGTAGTCAACCAGAGTAAGTATGTACCGATTCTTTCTTTCGGTAACTGGGTGTATTGGTCCTACAATATCTACTGCCACTCTTTTAAACGGTGTATCTATTAATGGCATCTGTCCCAAGGGCACCCTTGTGACCCTTCCCTTACAGACGGTTTTCTGACATACGTCGCACGACCTACAGAACCGTGTGACATCGCCATTAACACCTGGCCAGTAGAATTCAGCGACTAACCTGCTAGTGGTCTTAGCCTTACCTAGGTGTCCTGCCATGCTTGACTCATGCGCCACCCTAAGTACTTGAGATCTATATCTCTGGGGTACGACCACTTGCCAATACTTCTTACCCTCCCGAGCGCTAAACTCCCTATGAATTAATCCGTTCTTGCGTACGAATCTCGAGCTACCCCCACGCTTGCAATGTTTAATCGCGCCGGACGTGATTTTCTCAACAATTGTTCTGATGGATTCATCATGTTCTTGCTCTTGTTTGAAATCATCACGCGAAATTCCGGAGATCGATTCAGGGACTATTAATTTATGAAACGCTGTTTTCTCTCGCCGTGTTTGCGCTCGCGTTTCGACTGCCTGAGCCAAAGGTATTTTAAAATCGGCCATGGTTGGAAGACGGGAACCTTCAACATTACCGATCGTCAGATCGTAAATAGGATTGTCCATACAAAGGGCATCAACAGTTCCCGTTAAGAAAGGTGTTTTTACTGTGATCCTTGCTACGGGAATGCGACCCATCGTCTGATCAAGTAACATACATGGGGATTCCCACCCGAGCATTTGGCTATCCTGCACGAGACTACGTTTGATCACTACGCCCGTACAACCCGTGTCACGCAATACCACGACTTCTCGACCGTTGACAAACCCTCTCGCGGTTGGTACACGCGCTTCAGGAAATAAACACGTGCCAAGCGAATGAATACAAGGTTCTACCTGTACGATGTTATCAGTTATACCTTTACTTTGTATAGCCACTGCTACCTTATGTATAAGTGCCTTTCTTTTAGGACAGTCTTTTTGAACATGACCCAATGCATTACACAAGAAACACCGCACACGCTGAAAAACTGGATTCCCAACTGACCTTTTTACCTCAGCTGATTTTACAGGCTCCCTAGGCATAGGTCTTACAGACTGGTTTCCAGACTTAAAATCTTTTAAAACCACGTTCTGGGTTCCCCCATGAGCTTCGGCAAATAAATCGGCTTGCTTAGCCATATCTTTTACGTTAGTGAAGACTTTCTCCTTCAGAAATTGATCTAATTCTCGCCCAACTGTATTAAATAATTGATCTCTGAGCAAGAAATCAGTCAACCCTTCAAACGTCTTCACCGCTTTGCCGCATTCAATCCACCGCTCAAAATAGTTCGCAATTCTGACGGTGAACTGACCAAAGGTTTCTCCCTTATCGGGCTTGCTATACCTGAACTTTTTACGGAAACCCTGTTCAGTAAGCTCGTACCTTTTGAGAAGTGCTTCCTTTAGGACGTTGTACTTGAACACATCGTCCCTAGGAAGTCGCGAGTATACATCCAGTGCTTTACCTTTTAATAAAGCACTCAGATGCAGCGCCCAGTCATTTTGACTCCACTTCTGGTTTTCGGCATACCGCTCAAACCGATGAAGATAACTATCTATGTTATCTTTTTCATCGTCAAAGGGAGGTAATTTGGGGCCCCTTAATTTGTTAGTGGCAGAATCGTGTTCTCTTCCAGATGTCGCTAATTCTACCTTACGCTCATGATCCCGTTGCTTTGCTTTTTCATCTAACTCTATTCGCTTTTGCTCCGCTTCCATTTCCCATCCTATCCTATCCTTTTCGGCCTGCTTCTCTAATTCTATCTTTTCCTTCTCTAATTCTATCTTTTCCCTTTGGGCCTGCTTCTCTAATTCTATCTTATCCTTCTCAAATTCTATCTTTTCCCTTTCAAAGGCCCATTTCCTTTCATCGGCTTCCCCTTTTTCCCTTTCGAATTCCCTATCTAATTCCCGTTTCCTTTCTTCGGATTCCCTTTCTAATTCCCTTGACCTTGCCCTTTCTTCCCTTTCCCGGACTTGTTCTTCTTGAATAAATTTCCTTAAGCTTTCGCCTTCATATCCAAATTCTTTGCCTAAGGCAACCAAGTCCTTAAGGGATGACATGACAATTGTAATATGAATATAGATATATAACCAAACCAATACTTTAAACACGTTTATACTGGACACACGGACCTAGGTAAACTGAACAAAAATAAACTCCAACTAGAGTATTATCTTAACAGAAGGTCACGCTCGAATATAAACATTAAATGTATACCTTCACAAAAATGATTGACAGTTCACTTAATCCAACGATCCCACTTCTGACACCATTGTAACAGAATTGTTACCGAGAGGAGGGTGGATTAAATGAACAATACAAACACAATTTGTGAAAGAAAATATAAATTTATGTAATAAATTATAAATGAAAAAAATACAGATGTAACAACACAATAATTCATGCACTCAACCCACAATTACACTCACAACCATTCACAATACATGAACAAATTAAATAACAATACAAAAGGAATCTCAGATGTAAAGGGATCTCTTGGATTATACACAGATCCAAGAATCCTTTACGAAAGTTAAATAAATGCAAGAATGATTTACGAAAAAAAATAAACACAAACGACAAACTATCTATCGCACGATGGATTGCGATAACTAGCACGATCATATACTTGTATTCAATCAAGTTGCTAGCTTTTATTGATATCTATGTGATCACTTGAAATATTATTGCGATCTGACATAAGCATGCAAATACAACAATGTATTAAATTATATTACAATTTCAATACACCTATGTGTCTCCCCTGTATAACCGCACGATTCAGCAACAGTTGAATCGTCTCCCAGTTTCCCCGAGAACCGAGGGTTGACCAATACTATTATCGGACGTTTCCCTACACGGATCCACCACAGTTATACGTTCAGACAGCATACAACATCTACCCGAACCAACGGTTCCTCACTCCCCTAGATGTCTACCCGGACGTTTTACAACTCTAAGACAGCTCCGACACTCGGACTTCTAGCTTTCCGGATATTTACACGTTACACAGATATTGACGAACAGACAGTTCGACACACAGACAGATACTTCAATTCCGTTTGCACAAATTAACGGCACAAGCACATTCAGATATTTATACAGAGATGTTCCAGAACAAACAATAGATGTCCCACAACAAATCAAACGATATCAAAGACGTTTATCAAAAGATGGTATCAGATGTGTTAACAGCTACGGTATCAACGATGTTATTAGCAGCTACGGTATCAACGATGTTATTAGCAGCTACGGTATCAACGATGTTATTAGCAGCTACGGTACCAGAAACAATGTAACAACTATGTTAGCAGCTACGGTATCAGAGACGGTATCAACGATGTTATTAGATGCGCTATCAGTGATGAACTTCTACGGTATCAACGACGGAATCAGCTGGAATCAGACTGAATCAGACGGAATCAATGATTGTCAGATGTTATCAGATCTACGGAATCAACGATGTTATTAGATCTCCGGAATCAACTATAATAAACAAAACCAGACTAATAATAGTGGTCTCAAAAATAATCTAAGCCGTAGATTACGATATTGTATTTAAAGTCTAAAAGTGACTAGTAATTCCAAATATTCCACGTTCATTGCAATAAAGGCATCATTATACGAAATGATAATCTGAATAAAATTCACAATAAAACGAAATGTAATTTTAACACTCACCCCTTTGGCTGGAGATTTGCAAGACGAGGTTATCTATCCTTCGATTAGATATTTGGGTTCCCGTAAATAATAATGAGAAATCCTTAGCCTTATATACTCTCTATAGGTGAACATAAATCACATCGAGCTTATTGCGCACCACGTGAAACTAAAGTTCCGGATTCCATGTAAATTAACATCAAGCCCATGCAAATCGCTACACGCCGCTTACCCTGGAGAAAAGCACTTAATCACCCCAGGTAATGCGTGTACGACGAAATCAAGAAAATGGTGAGTTTCGTTTACAATTCAAGAACAACAAAAATCAGTTCAATTTTCGCCTAATTCTGTGACAACGTTTTTAAAATGCTGAATGTTATTTTGGGACTCTTTTAATATGTATGTAAACTATGATTACAGCGTAGCTAACACGGAACGATTCGTTTTAATTCTTGCTCATTTTTAGCAGAAAAGCTATTCAGATTAAAAGAAAAAATCCTTGCAAAATTTGCATTATTACCGGTATGTATTCTTGATTGCAAGCATGCCTCATAAGTAATTCTTTTAGAAAAGACATATGGACAGTCATATGAGATATTGCGAAAAAAAACTTGAAAACTGAAGCAACGAATCAGCGTAAAATGAGAAATTGTCGGTATAAACAAGAGAGATTCATAGAGTTATCTCAGTGAATCTGAATGTTGTATATTATTTCTAAGTACAGGTGAACATGGAAAGGGAAATTACCACTTAAGGAAGCTACAGGTAAGAAGAATGCCACTAGCGAAATCAAAGACAAATGAAGACAATCGCATAACTAAAGGCTGAATGATGGTTCTCTTTCAAGACTCTCCAAAACATCTAAGCCAGAAAAGATGATCAAGTGCAAAACCACAAAATGTATCACACGAAACAAGTTCGATTATATTCCAATCAATTAGCATGTAAAGTCATTTCAATGTACAAAATAAAAATTCTAACTTTATTTTGCTGGCCTGTATTATGTTGCTAAGTGGGAACTACATAATGAACACATACATTAATTGGTTTATTTTCAACCCTTTAATTCTTATAGAAAGCAAATGTTTCCTATTACATCATATTTTTTTTCATATGTTAAAAAAACAAAAATGGAAGTAATTACGATCTTGTCTCGTAACGAAGAGAGTTTAACCCTGAATTTATCAGTGACAATAAAATCCCAAACAACATTTTTCAAACAACCTAATCTCCTCAAGACGATCTGGTTACAAATCCATCATTGAAAAACATTTTCAAAAGGGGTACTTTAAATGTTGACAAAAGACCTTTAAAAATATAAACTATTGTATAAACAAGGACATAGTTTTCTGTAAAATCAACTTGTCTTCTTGTAACTCGTTATAACACCAGTCTGAGATTCTGAGATTCAACAAATTGGACCAAAAATTTGTTTTAAAACGAATAGTCATCCATTTTTTAATTGGTGGTTTCCTCTGAATATTCACGCCCCATTTTTTTCATATTTAGATATTTAGGTTGGAGTGTGGGGTCGATGCAATTGCATATCGTAAATTTTTAACTTGCCGCCACCATGTGGTAGCGATATATGGTAGTCGCTTACTGGCGGGCCTATACAATTAAACTTATGATATATCGACTTATACCTTCATGAAATCGATAGGAAATGTTTTAAAAAGTTCTCAGAAATGGTAAGTATTATAATCGTTGTCTTTAATCCGCTGACAGACTATACGAAACAAAAATCATTGATGAAAGCTGAGAGATCATTGATTTCCGGTCTTCAAATGGGTAGATGAAATTATTCTTACACAAATAGTGGGGAAAAGAAACACATTATAAACAGTACAATGTCAAGATGAATAAGAAGTCTATTATGTTCATTAGTTAAAAAAGAACTCTCAAGGTAAAGAGAAAAAGCCATCACAGATTGGGAAACAAACGCAGTCCTCATCATCCACAGCCCCCCCCCCCAATGACATCGATGGTCCCCATGTCCTCGTGATGTGAGTAGCAAGAGGTAAATCTCAATATTTCCGTTCAGTAGTCTGTGTATTTGTCATAGTAAGAAAAAGCAAGCTGAAGTTGAAAAAATTCAAGGAAAATGAATGTACATATTATTGTTTATAATTCGGTGAAAATAGGGTACAGGACAAAATAAGTTTAGAAATAGACTTATTATTGTTTATAATTCGGTGAAAATAGGGTACAGGACAAAATAAGTTTAGAAATAGACTTATTATTGTTCATAATTCGGTGAAAATGGGGTACAGGACAAAATAAGTTTAGAAAGCTGATTTTCAGAGTCAGAAAATGTTGAAAATCCATGATAAACACACAGGATGTGACACATGCATCAAAACAAAATGATAATGATGATGAAACATAAGGTACATGCAATAAAACGCTTTCATGATATTAATGTACAAATGATTATTATAAGCTTCATAAATATTGCTTACTTTACGGGTGCCAAACAACAAATCTGACTTAAATTCTTTAAGCTGAGCCTGATAGCTTTCTTTATTGGGGTGCAATGGATCAATAGTATTTGCAAACACTCGTTTTGTTTGTAACCCCTACATATTTTTAAAACAAAATGTACTAATAATACAAAAATTTTTTTTTATCAAAACTTAATAATGTCATTCATCAATTTATAATTTCTAACCTGATCGTCACCAGGATGATCCCAAACACAATAATCCTGTTAGTGTTTTAAATCAAATGTTCGTTTCTTTAGTAACACGGTCACCATATTTGCATTGGAGAGTGTACATTTTCAAGCAATAAATATGATGCAGTTTATCATCTTTAATAACCTCAATAATTCCATAAACTTTGTAGTTACTTCCCTTTGAACACATGTGTACAAGAGTTTCACCCTTTTATTTGTTTGTTTTTTAACATAAATATTAAAACTAGTCATTGCAAATATTGGATGCAATGACCCAGTTTTTGCAGATTCCAAAATGGACAGTGCTATAAACCAGAAAAGGACAGTGAGCAGTCTACTTGTTTACACCAAGATCTTCACTTTCCAACACTAATAAACTGATATTGTTAGCCACCTCCTGGTTAGAATCAATTATAAAATGATGAACAAAATTATAAAGTTTTTTTTTTATCTTGAAATTCTTAATGCTTTTATTAAATTTTAAAAACAAAGAGAGGGTAAGAAAAAAATGGGAGAGAGTGCAATTACTATAACCCATCTGTCTTAAAATTTTACTTGACTCTAAAATGTATTTTAAAATCTAAATAAAGAGAAGAACAAATATAAATATGGCAAGGTAGAGATTGACATTTTGAGTAAGATTTCAATGTACAGTGTATGGATAATTTTTTTTAGTACAATTAATCCATTTGGCTGAGCATACATTTCTAGATTGCAATGGAATATGTCAGTCAAAGTCACACAATATAAAAGCAGAAAAAAGTTTAGGCTGTTCAAAAGTCAAACCAATGTACTGGTAGATCTAGGATTAGGCTGTTCAAAAGTCAAACCAATGTACTGGTAGATCTAGGTTTAGGCTGTTCAAAAGTCAAACCAATGTACTGGTAGATCTAGGTTTAGGCTGTTCAAAAGTCAAACCAATGTACTGGTAGATCTAGGTTTAGGCTGTTCAAAAGTCAAACCAATGTACTGGTAGATCTAGGTTTAGGCTGTTCAAAAGTCAAACCAATGTACTGGTAGATCTAGGTTTAGGCTGTTTAAAGTCATCCAATGTACTGGTAGATCTAGGTTTGGGCTGTTCAAAGTCATCAAATGTACTGGTAGATCTAGGTTTTGGTTGTTCAAAGTCATCCAATGTACTGGTAGATCTAGGTTTGGGCTGTTCAAAGTCATCCAATGTACTGGTAGATCTAGGTTTTGGTTGTTCAAAGTCATCAAATGTACTGTTAGATCTAGATTTGGGTTGTTCAAAGTCATCAAATGTACTGGTAGATCTTGGTTTGGGCTGTTCAGAGTCATCAAATGTACTGGTAGATCTAGGTTTGGGCTGTTCAAAGTCATCCAATCTACTGGTAGATCTAGATTTGAACTGTTCAAAGTCATGCAATAGATCTAGGTTAGGCTGTTCAGAGTCATCTGATGTACTGGTGACCTATGTTTAGGCTCTTAAAAAGTCATCCAATATACTATTAGATCCAAGTTTGGGTTGTTTAAAGTCATTCAATTACTGGTATATCTTTTTGGGGGCTGTTCAAAGTTATACACTAAACTGGTAGAATACAGTTTAGGCTGCCTGAAGTTAAATAATGTACTGGTTGATATAAGTTTGTGTGTGATGTAGATTTTTAATGTAGCTCTTAATTTTTTTTAGTTATATCGCTATGATGTCTGCGGTGTGACAATTTATATTGATGTCCAGCACTGGGGCTTCATGCTGCAGACATGAAGTATCATGCCCCACCCAGTCAATGACACTAGGCTGAGCAGTCCTAACACTTACCTGTTAATGTTGAGCAATTAGTGAGGTTACTGCAATATATCAATCTTATAAGTCTTTTGTATGACTCAGCCAAGGCTTGAACCAGATACCTCCCACATACATGGTGGATGCTCTAATCACTAGGCCACCTGAGGTCGATATAAGTTCAGGCTGTTCAAAAATTATACAGTGTTTTGGTAGATCTGGGTTTGGTCTTTTGACAGTTATATATTCAACTGGTAGATCTAGGATTAGGCTTTTGGAAGTTATTAAATCTACTGGTAGATCTAGGATTAAGTTTTTGAAAGTTATTAAATCTACTGGTAGATCTAGGATTAGGTTTTTGAAAGTTATTAAATCTACTGGTAGATCTAGGATTAAGTTTTTGGAAGTTATTCAATCTATTGGTAGATCTAGGATTAGGTTTTGAAAGTTATTAAATCTACTGGTAGATCTAGGATTAGGTTTTTGAAAGTTATTAAATCTACTGGTAGATCTAGGATTAAGTTTTTGGAAGTTATTCAATCTATTGGTAGATCTAGGATTAGGTTTTGAAAGTTATTAAATCTACTGGTAGATCTAGGATTAGGTTTTTGAAAGTTATTAAATCTACTGGTAGATCTAGGATTAGGCTTTTGGAAGTTATTCAATCTATTGGTAGATCTAGGATTAGGTTTTTGAAAGTTATTAAATCTACTGGTAGATCTAGGATTAAGTTTTTGAAAGTTATTAAATCTACTGGTAGATCTAGGATTAGGCTTTTGGAAGTTATTCAATCTATTGGTAGATCTAGGATTAGGTTTTTGAAAGTTATTAAATCTACTGGTAGATCTAGGATTAGGTTTTTGAAAGTTATTAAATCTACTGGTAGATCTAGGATTAGGCTTTTGGAAGTTATTAAATCTACTGGTAGATCTAGGATTAAGTATTTGAAAGTTATTAAATCTACTGGTAGATCTAGGATTAGGCTTTTTGAAAGTTAAACATCTACTGGTTGATATTAAATTAGGCTTTTGAAAGTTATACAATCTGGCGGTTGATATAGGATTAGGCCTTTAAATGTTATACAATCGACTGGTAGATATAAAGATTAGGCTGTTCAGAAGTATACAGTGTGTTGGTAGATCTTGGATTAGGCTATTCAGACATAGTTGTTATTTTCATACAGTTTGCTGGAATATACGTTAGTTAGGTCTTTTCAAAGTCATCAATGTGCTGGTAGATATAGGTTTAGTCTTTTCAAAGTCATCAATGTGCTGGTCGATATAAGTTTAGTCTTTTCAAAGTCATCAATGTGCTGGTTGATATAAGTTTAGTCTTTTCAAAGTCATCAATATGCTGGTTGATATAAGTTTATAGTCTTTTCAAAGTCATCAATGTGCTGGTTGATATAAGTTTAGTCTTTTCAAAGTCATCAATGTGCTGGTAGTTATAGGTTTAGTCTTTTCAATGTTGTACAACATGCTGGTTGATTCGGTTTAGTCTTTGTATTTTTTAAAGTCATACAATGTGCTGGTAGATATATAATTAAAAAAATGAAAAAAAGAAGAAGAAAAGAAATAAAAAAGTATCCATATTCTAGTTTTACCTTTGACCTCTGCATAAATAAATGCATCAGTCTTAAACGTTGCACAATTGAGTGAAATTTTAAATTGACCATTGACATCAATCAGTTTTACAGAACAGATCTATGATAGATTATAAATATTATGCTGAGGTTCATGAAGCAAGGATGTTCACAGATAAAGTACAAGTGCACTGGTACAGTATATGAGTTTGTTTTAATGGCCAGTTTCATTTTTCGATTTAAAAAGATTTTTAAAAATCAACTTTCCAAGACAAAAGCTGTGTAGTTTACAATCATTCTTTACCAATGGAACATTTATTAGTTCCAATTTAAAAGCAGTTTTCTTACCATGACCAATATCCACCATGTCAGAGTATACTTATATATCTGTAAAATTTAGAATGATTATCTGACTAATGAAATAGCCACTGTTTCAAATTACAAGGATGTCTTTTCATTATGAACAATATCCACCACATAATAGTATATTTAATAATGATGTAAAGTAAATTAATAAACCATAACAATATGAAAAAGGTGGCATTTTTATTTCACAATCTTAATTAAAAACCATAATTATTAAAAATGTTGGTATTATTAATTCAATGCAAGTTGTGTTACAGTAAGAATGTTATGGGATCTCCTCCTTCACACTGTGTTTGTTTTCTCGTTCATGAGCAGACACCCATCTTGTGAGATGCAGCTCCTGTAATAATAATAATAATAATAATCATAATAATAATAATAATACTAATAATAATAACAATAATAATAATAATAATAATAATAATAATAAAAATAATAATAATAATAATAATAATGAAAATAATAATAATATTATTAATAACAATGACAATAATATTATCAATAATAATATCAATAATAATAATAATAATAACAATAATAATAATACTAATAATAATATAACAATAACAATAATATTATCAATAATAAAAATAATAATATCAATAATAATAATAATAATAATAATAATAATAACAACAACAATAATATTATCAATAATAACAACAACAACAATACTTGAACAAATAATAGTACACTGTATAAATGATGATACAACTGTAAGGAAAAGAGGAAGGGAAAGAGAAAAATATGGATAAATTAAATCATAAATGTATATAGAGTTGTAATAGCTATTTTTATAAAATATTTAAAAAAATAAACAGGCAAAACAAATTTTTGTCTTAACTATGTAGTTCAAATGGATGTTGATTAGTTAGCTTTTAATGGCATTTTTAATGATTTATTTTGTTATATCATTTAAAGAAATGTCAGGTACACGCATCTCACAAAGACACACCAAAGCAGTTGAATGCTGAACCTGGAATCCTGTCAAGTTGAAGTCAATTAATCTAACAAGGCTTGCAGAGTTCATATGAAGTTACAATTCTGTCAAGTTGAGGCGACAAATATCCAAAGGCATTTACAGCAAATTTTATAAAACCAATTGAAAGGTAAATAGCAGGTTCACACATGGACTATAAAATGCTTAGCCTTTATAACAACAATCAAATTAAAATGCTTTATTAGCAAAATTTGTTCCACATTTTAAAATATTTGTTAAAAAAATGAAAATCTTCATTAAAATAATTGTACATTAATTTCTAAAGTCTATATAGAATGATAATTTGATTCCTCTGTTAACATTTGAGAATCAAGTGATGAAATGCATATATCTTGATTCCATGGATGTACCTGACAATATGGTACAACTAAACACACCTTGATTTCATGGATGTACCTGACAATATGGTACAACTAAACACACCTTGATTCCATGGATGTACCTGACAATATGGTACAACTAAACAAAACCTTGTTTCCATGTATGTACCTGACAATATGATACAACTAAACAAACCTTGATTCCATGGATGTACCTGACAATATGGTACAACTAAACAAACCTTGATTCCATGGATGTACCTAACAATATGGTACAACTAAACAAACCTTGATTCCATGGGTGTACCTGACAATATGGTACAACTAAACAACCCTTGATTCCATGGATGTACCTAACAATATGGTACAACTAAACAAACCTTGATTCCATGGGTGTACCTAACAATATGGTACAACTAAACAAACCTTGATTTCATGGGTGTACCTGACAATATGATACAGCTAAACAAACCTTGATTCCATGGATGTACCTGACAATATGGTACAATTAAACAAATAGATGTACCTGACAATATGGTACAACTAAACAAACCTTGATTCCATGGATGTACCTGACAATATGGTACAACTAAACAAACCTTGATTCCATGGATGTACCTAACAATATGGTACAACTAAACAAACCTTGATTCCATGGATGTACCTGACAATATGGTACAACTAAACAAACCTGGATTCCATGGATGTACCTGACAATATGGTACAACTAAACAAACCTTGATTCCATGGATGTACCTGACAATATGGTACAACTAAACAAACCTTGATTCCATGGATGTACCTGACAATATGATACAACTAAACAAACCTTTATTCCATGGATGTACCTGACAATATGGTACAACTAAACAAACCTTGATTCCATGGATGCACCTGACAATATGGTACAACTAAACAAACCTGGATTCCATGGATGTACCTGACAATATGGTACAACTAAAGAAACCTTGATTCCATGGATGTACCTGACAATATGGTACAACTAAACAAACCTTGATTCCATGGATGTACCTGACAATATGGTACAACTAAACAAACCTTGATTCCATGGATGTACCTGACAATATGGTACAACTAAATAAACCTTGATTCCGTGGATGTACCTGACAATATGGTACAACTAAACAAATCTTGATTCCATGGATGTACCAGACAATATTGTACAATTAAACAAACCTTGATTCCATGGATGTACCTGACAATATGTTACAACTAAACAAACCTTGATTCCATGGATGTACCTGACAATATGGTACAACTAAACAAACCTTGATTCCATGGATGTACCAGACAATATTGTACAATTAAACAAACCTTGATTCCATGGATGTACCTGACAATATGGTACAACTAAACAAACCTTTATTCCATGGATGTACCTGACAATATGGTACAACTAAACAAACCTTGATTCCATGGATGCACCTGACAATATGGTACAACTAAACAAACCTGGATTCCATGGATGTACCTGACAATATGGTACAACTAAAGAAACCTTGATTCCATGGATGTACCTGACAATATGGTACAACTAAACAAACCTTGATTCCATGGATGTACCTGACAATATGGTACAACTAAACAAACCTTGATTCCATGGATGTACCTGACAATATGGTACAACTAAATAAACCTTGATTCCGTGGATGTACCTGACAATATGGTACAACTAAACAAATCTTGATTCCATGGATGTACCAGACAATATTGTACAATTAAACAAACCTTGATTCCATGGATGTACCTGACAATATGTTACAACTAAACAAACCTTGATTCCATGGATGTACCTGACAATATGGTACAACTAAACAAACCTTGATTCCATGGATGTACCAGACAATATTGTACAATTAAACAAACCTTGATTCCATGGATGTACCTGACAATATGGTACAATTAAACAAACCTTGATTCCATGGATGTACCTGACAATATGGTACAACTAAACAAACCTTGATTCCATGGATGTACCTGACAATATGGTACAACTAAACAAACCTTGATTCCATGGATGTACCTAACAATATGGTACAACTAAACAAACCTTGATTCCATGGATGTACCTGACAATATGGTACAACTAAACAACCCTTGATTCCATGGATGTACCTGACAATATGATACAACTAAATAAACCTTTATTCCATGGATGTACCTAACAATATGGTACAACTAAACAAACCTTGATTCCATGGATGTACCTGACAATATGGTACAACTAACCAAACCTTGATTAAAGAGGAAACATTAAATCTCAACATCAATCAGACCATAACTATGTCAAGAGCTGTGAAAACTAAACTTCAACAAGATCAGATTATAAATGTAATTTTTACTGAAATTTGACTTTATAATGTAAGACTATGTAATAAATTTTTCTGAATTTGAAAAATTGAAAGAAAATTAGTGACTGGTGGACAAGAGATGGAGAACACAATCTGTCATCTGCACTGCAGTGATTTGACAATCATCATAAAAATATCCACAAAGCATGAGAACAATAAAACGTTTGTACATATCCGAATATACACAGTTAAAAAGACTACTAACAAAACAAATGATGATACAAAAAAATGCACTTACATTAACCTGGCAGTGAGATATATATTTAGCTGATGCCTTAAGATTCTCAACACTCAGATTTTCTGGTATTATTACGTAGCAAATGAGGACCTCCTGAAAATAAAGCAAAAGGAACTCCTGAAAACACTACAAATGAGGACATCATGATAATGCAAAAATGAGGACACTCTGACAAGAAATTAATAGAGGACATCATGACAACAAAACAAATGAGGATATCCTGATAATGCAAAAATGAGGACATCCTGATAACAAAACAAAATGAAGAACTCATGAAAAAAAATGAGGACTGCCTGAAAAGTTAACAAGTACAATATGTTTAATGATTATGTATTAGTTTAAGGAAAAAAAATGCAACAATCAAAGGTTGCATTTTCTGAAATATTTCTGTCGTATCTCTAATATTCTAAAATTACTACAAACATCACACTCCATTACCCTCATGTGTCAACTATATTTACCATCACTTAATCATCAAATTCCCTATGTAATTTAACTTCAAAACAATGACAATAACTACACTGTGCATCTTTCAGACCTATCAGTGAGACTTAATTTTAACGGTCTAAACAAAGGTTTTATCGATAGCAAAATAATCTTGATTTCTTGATGAAAGAAAGGAAGAAGAAAAATAACTATTATTACGGTATGCATGATTCATTGACAGAAGCAATTCAGGTTTGCCGGGAGCCCCGAGTGGTCGAGTGGTCTAAAGCGTTCTTCATTCTGGGTCACTGTCATCTCACCTCTGTCTGCGTGAGTTCAAGTCCAAGATTCGGTTAATGTAGTTATGTGAGAAAGCTTGCCAGTAGCTTCTCTTTGGTCGGTGGTTCTTTCCAGCGGTTTTCCCAGGTTCTTCCTCCACCAATAATACTCGCCACCATGTATAGCCTATCATGTACTGAAAAATGGCGATAAACCCTACATCACTATCAGGTTTGCCAGGATTTAATTGTCTATCCTTCATTGACTGGACAATCAATATGGATAAAATTAATCCATATTTTCAAATGTGATACACATACCAGAACTACTTAGGTATTTACACTGATGTCAACACATCTATTTTCCATGAGGCACAAATCAAAATGTTTGAATTCCAATAACAGTGAATTGTAAGAGTAAAAGGGAATCACATGGTATGTATTGATGCAGTGATTTTGTTTTTCAGGTCATTTGACCAAATATTTCCCAACGCAATAGTACAGATAATACCAACACTAGTAGTACCGCTCTGGTGGCTTAGTGGTTAGAGCATCCATCGCTTGAGCAGGAGGTCGTGGGTTTGATCCCCGGTTGAGTCATACTAAAGACTTACAAAAAATGGTACTATAAACTGCCTCAATGCAGACATCGTAGTGATATGACTGAAAAAATTGTTAAAGCTACGTTAAAAATCCTAATCAAACAAACAGACACTAGTAACTGTATGGTGGTTGCCTCACCTTAGCAACATGTTCTGTGGCTCTGTTAAATCCAGACAATGTGGTCCATGTAAACTCTCTGTCTGTAAACTGCGGAACTTCCTGAAGTGTGTTTGCAAACACAGTGCGTACAATCACTGAATAACTGCCATGATAAAATGGTGGACCCACCCTGTAAAGAACTAGAAAAAGAAAATTCCTTGAGCATTTGGTAGACATTGTACTGGAGAATCTGAATGTTGATGATTATAATTCTAAATATTATAGCTTATGCAAATGTTTGGAGTGGAGGTTGAGGGCACCAAGTTTCTTCTCCTGAAAATAGCAAAACAAATATTAGCGCAAACTATTTTTTATTTTTTTATCACCAAAAGATGAGGTATGGACCCCTCTTCCACCATGAATTTTTGAGTATAAGAAGGTCTGGTATCGTTTTCTGAGCTTTAACACCATTTTTCTGCACATGATAGGATACATAAGTGTGACTATAAGGTCAGTAAATATATTCAATGCAATATTTTAATTCATCCACAAATGAAATGCACTATGCATTACGCAAATGTAAAATCTTAAATGCATGTGTCATTTTGATGCAATGATGCTACATGTTAAAATGCAAAGCACTATGTACACATACAATCTTAGATGTAAAGCACTATGTACACATACAATCTTAGATGTAAAGCACTATGTACACATACAATCTTAGATGTAAAGCACTATGTACACATACAATCTTAGATGTAAAGCACTATGTACACATACAATCTTAAATGTAAAGCACTATGTACACATACAATCTTAAATGTAAAGCACTATGTACACATACAATCTTAGATGTAAAGCACTATGTACACATACAATCTTAAATGTAAAGCACTATGTACACATACAATCTTAAATGTAAAGCACTATGTACACATACAATCTTAGATGTAAAGCACTATGTACACATACAATCTTAAATGTAAAGCACTATTTACACATACAATCTTAAATGTAAAGCACTATTTACACATACAATCTTAGATGTAAAGCACTATGTACACATACAATCTTAGATGTAAAGCACTATGTACACATACAATCTTAGATGTAAAGCACTATGTACACATACAATCTTAAATGTAAAGCACTATTTACACATACAATCTTAAATGTAAAGCACTATTTACACATACAATCTTAGATGTAAAGCACTATTTACACATACAATCTTAGATGTAAAGCACTATGTACACATACAATCTTAGATGTAAAGCACTATGTACACATACAATCTTAAATGTAAAGCACTATTTACACATACAATCTTAGATGTAAAGCACTATGTACACATACAATCTTAAATGTAAAGCACTATGTACACATACAATCTTAGATGTAAAGCACTATGTACACATACAATCTTAAATGTAAAGCACTATTTACACATACAATCTTAAATGTAAAGCACTATTTACACATACAATCTTAAATGTAAAGCACTATGTACACATACAATCTTAGATGTAAAGCACTATGTACACATACAATCTTAGATGTAAAGCACTATGTACACATACAATCTTAAATGTAAAGCACTATTTACACATACAATCTTAGATGTAAAGCACTATGTACACATACAATCTTAGATGTAAAGCACTATGTACACATACAATCTTAAATGTAAAGCACTATTTACACATACAATCTTAGATGTAAAGCACTATTTACACATACAATCTTAGATGTAAAGCACTATTTACACATACAATCTTAGATGTAAAGCACTATGTACACATACAATCTTAAATGTAAAGCACTATGTACACATACAATCTTAGATGTAAAGCACTATGTACACATACAATCTTAAATGTAAAGCACTATTTACACATACAATCTTAAATGTAAAGCACTATTTACACATACAATCTTAGATGTAAAGCACTATGTACACATACAATCTTAAATGTAAAGCACTATGTACACATACAATCTTAGATGTAAAGCACTATGTACACATACAATCTTAAATGTAAAGCACTATTTACACATACAATCTTAAATGTAAAGCACTATTTACACATACAATCTTAGATGTAAAGCACTATTTACACATACAATCTTAGATGTAAAGCACTATGTACACATACAATCTTAGATGTAAAGCACTATGTACACATACAATCTTAAATGTAAAGCACTATTTACACATACAATCTTAGATGTAAAGCACTATGTACACATACAATCTTAGATGTAAAGCACTATTTACACATACAATCTTAGATGTAAAGCACTATTTACACATACAATCTTAAATGTAAAGCACTATTTACACATACAATCTTAAATGTAAAGCACTATGTACACATACAATCTTAAATGTAAAGCACTATGTACACATACAATCTTAGATGTAAAGCGCTATGTACACATACAATCTTAGATGTAAAGCACTATTTACACATACAATCTTAGATGTAAAGCACTATTTACACATACAATCTTAAATGTAAAGCACTATGTACACATACAATCTTAAATGTAAAGCACTATTTACACATACAATCTTAAATGTAAAGCACTATTTACACATACAATCTTAGATGCAAAGCACTATGTACACATACAATCTTAGATGCAAAGCACTATGTACACATACAATCTTAGATGTAAAGCACTATGTACACATACAATCTTAGATGTAAAGCACTATGTACACATACAATCTTAAATGCAGGTGTCAGGTAGGTTGAAAGCATTAGACACGTAGAAGTTCGCAGCAAATATGGCAAACCTTCTGAAATTCAAAGACCTGTGGAAGGATTATATGGCAATCAATTCAAAATTTTCAATGATTCCACTTTAGAAGTAAAGACAGAGTTATCAAACATATATTAGCCCATTTAATACATGGGGTAAAGCAGAGGGCAATTAGGGTGCCTAATTTTCATATGTACCCAGAAAGTAAATCTAAAATTTTAAAAGTTAACTCTTTGAAATTTTATTCTAAAGGTTCTATTGGGTGAGTACAGGAAAGAAGAAAAAAATTGGGAAAAATTTTAAACATAAAAACAAATAATAAACCATAGCTCAATGATACAGGTCATTGTTTACAATTTACTGATCAATCATAAATGTAAAATAAAAACTATGAGGGAAGACACTTTTCAAGTGACCTATTTAAGAATCAATGTTGATATATATAAATACATTTTGCTTGATACTTGAATAGATTGAATAATTTCGTAACAACCATACTAGTTATGATATGACATCATTTAATAAACTCTTATTTAATGTGTTTTGTTCTTGTCAACCAGTTTTATTTATAATTGGTGAGCAAATTATAGAAAAACTTTTTTTATAAGTAGGTAACCATTCTGGGACCAATATATTTGACCGTCTTGGAGCCCTGACTGATTGAACTGTAATGAAAGCTAAACTTTAACCACAGTATGGGAGTCCAAGTGATCTAAGTGATCAAAGTGCTCATCTTTATTAATCACTATCATCTCACTTCTCTCCATCTGGATTCGAGTCCCAGACTCATCCAGTGCGAGTATGTGAGAAAGCTTCCAGTAGCTTCTGTGGGTGGGTGTTTCTTACCCAGGTTTTTGTCTGTATTGCTCCTCCACAACTTAAACTGGCCACCATCCTAGCTTATCTTGAGTTGATGAATGGCATTAAACCCAAAACAACAACCTGTAACAGTATAATCAATAGCAGGGTCATCAGACAATGCATTCCATGGAACACATCATATCTGCATTAATAAATCCAGACACAGATATACTCCATCATTCTTTTCTCTACCAAACATTAATCAATGACAGTTCCGTAATGATCTAAACCTCGGGTCTCACATTCAAACCACCCTGAGGGCTGCATGAGGGCATTTTCAATTGCCCAATGGCCATACCATCTGTCCAGTGATGCCAATATCTTTGCAGGCCACAGGATACAACTTAGGAGCCACTTGTGGCATGCTGGGTAATTGAGACCATTAATCTATCCTCCCTCATTTGCTGAGAAAAAGTAAGTTTTATGCAATTATTTCTTTAAAATAAAATGTCAATACATTTTATATTATGAAAGTTAGATTATATTCTCCTTATTTTATCTTCATATGTTATTGTTATAAGGTTTAGTGCCATTTTTCAGCACAAGATAGTCTATTATGGAGGCCAGTATTAATGGTGTAGGAAGAATCCGGGGAACCCCCGACCCACAAGTAGCTAATGCCTGACTCACGAGTAGCTACCAGCAAACTTTCTCTCATACCCACATTGGCAGAGCCCGAGACCCAAACCCATGCAAATAGGCGAGATAGCAGTAATCCGTAATGGTAAGCGCTTCAGACCACTCTGCCTCCTACCTTCACTTGTAAGACCCTGTGAGACCTTGTCCATCTTGCTTACAATGTAAACATGTTCGATGGACCAGAAAGATCAGCAGAGAGCATATATCAAAATGTTTTCCCCATTTTGTGTGAGTGGGTGGGAACAAATAATTCCATGTGATAAATTTTGCATTAACAATGTTATTCCATTTACTATATGTATCTGGTTGGAACATTGACAATTACACATAAATAACTTTGTAGGTTCTAAATTACTTGGTCAACTCTGAGAGGGCTCTTACATAGTGCTACCATGTAAATCTGTGTGCCTCAAAATAAGTAAAATAACCATATGTGAATGTTATCTCCCCTTATTTACTGCTGTAATCAATTAGATTATTTTTTCCAAAATTTGTTTTTACCATCGAGAACACTTGAGCCATGTTCAGGTGAATACACACAGGTAAGACCCATTATAATTCAATGCTGATAATCCAAAGAATAACATTGTGATGAAAGCAGGATCGCTGTAAACAAACAGTTCGACTTCCCCAAAGAAAGTGTGCACTGAAATTTCAATGTCATCAGTTTTAGCTAACTTTTTGCTCATATAATCAGCTAAGGATGTATGTATTTAGGATGTTTAAAAGAGAGGTCACCTTAAATTAAAAAATTAAAATTAAATTAAATTAAATTAAATTAAAAAATGGTAGCCATGCTGCCATTGTGTTATAAGCAGAATCAGGTTACAATGAAAAGCGTTAAAATGGGTTTTACCAGTATAATGTTAAGTAAGTTATTTTCACGGTGAATAAAAATGATTATGGTTAAAATCTGATGACATATTTTCAGTCCCTGATGACATGTTTCCAATCCTTGATCACTTGTTTCCAGTGATATACATTAGCTGTAAGATGCCAAACAGTAAGAAGCAGGCAGAATGTCATCCATTTTTGTTAGCATCAACTCAATGTTAGCATTTCTTTACAACATAACTCCAAAATGAGCACTTTAATTAAAACATAAATTTTAATTTTGTTGAGTGAGAATTACTTCAAAAATAATCACACTGATCCGGTGGCCGTGTGGTTAGAGCGTCCACCATGGAAGCGGGAGGTCGTGGGTTCGATCCCCGGCCGAGTCATACCAAAGACATACAAAATGGTACTAACATCTGCCTTGCTTGGTGCTCAACATTAAGAAGTTAGTGTTAAGACTGGTCGGCCTGGTGTCAGGATAATGTGACTGGGTGGGATATCATGCTAAATGTCTGCAGCATGATGCCCCAGTGCTAGACATCATTATAAACTGGTTCACAGCAGAGATCATAGCGATATGAATGAAAAATTCTTAAAGCTATGTTAAAAATCCTAATTAAACAAGCAAAACAAAATCAATTAATCTCACCCCATTAGCAGATCAGACATCGCTTGGTATTATCCTGGCATAGTGAAATACCTCTAAGTCAGGGGTCCAAATGTTGTTTTGATATAAAAGGTGATCTTACCTGTATGCTTTCATAGTTCCTTTTAAGTGTTATGGTGAGGTACCAATATTATTTGGGCATAACCGACTTTTGATCCGGAAATCGGATTCCACCGGATAGTATGAACTTCCGATTAATCGGAGTCGGTCAAGGCAGGAATGACCAATTCGGATAATAAAAATAATAAAGTTGAATTTCTATAGCACCGTGTCTAACACTGCGTGTCATTCGATAGTGCGTTAATAAAGTTAAATAAGAAGTCAGAAAAGTTCAATATGGTCAACACAACCACGCTGTGAGACAATCTATTTGAACGGAAGGGTGAAAACCGGAAATGAAGCCGGATATGGTAAAGTACTAAGTAACATGCAAGACACGGCAAAACCAGATACCAGAAACCCGGAAACGGAAGATGAAATTTTTTAGAAAAAAAAATACGGATTTAGCATTTCCGATCAATTGAATCATATCTGGAATCGGAAAAATTTCATACCCAAAATCCAGAATCGGAAATTGGTAGAAAAATGCTAATCGGTTATGCCCTAAATATTATATATAATATTTTAGACATTTTTGATATTACACAGTGTAGTGGATTGTAAATTAGTGGCAGCTATCAAGGCATCAGTGGGAACAGTCCATTCAATGTGTGTGTAATTCAACTTGATGTGACAAATACACTTACTAAAGTCTGCTCCAAATTTGAGGCCTGACTTTGGAACCCAACCCTTGCTCCTGAAATGATGGTAAGCTATGTACTTTGGAACAAATCTTGTCTGTGAATTGGAAAACTTCTGCCACATGGCTGACAGGGTCATAGGTGTCTGGAAAGAGATATAAAATTTTAACTTCAAGGAAATGTAACTATCATGGAAAATGAGTGACCTGTTATTCACAGAATATTGTTGTGCTCTCCTGGATGCATATTAATACAATGTTGCAGTAATTGTCTGAATGACCTATCTGTTGTAGTTAAATTCGATGTAGCACAGTTGTAGTTGTAGAGTTCAATGCCATTTTTCAGCACATGATAGGCTATACATGGCGGCCAGTATTATTGGTGTAGGAAGAACCCGGGAAAACAACCGGAAAAAAAACCTGACCCACAGGAAGCTACTGACAAGCTTTCTCACATAACTACATTAGCCGAATTTTAAACTCGAACCCACACAGTCAGAGGTGAGATGGCAGTGATCCGTAATGGAAAGTGCTTTCGACCATTCAGCCACTCAGGGCCCCCAAGGATGTAGCACAGTAAAACCTGACTTGAATACTGCTATGACAAATGTCTCAAAAGACGAGATTTATGAATACACTCAATTGCTGATAATATCAAGTTTCAACATGTCAAAGAAACCACTTGTCTTGATAAACCTTGATATTTTATCAAAAGGGATGTCCTTTCAAGAAAGGTTCTACTGACTTACCAAGATGCATGTACATAAAAAGTTGCATGATTCTACAACAACCAAACATTTGTGGTAGGACATAAGTAACTCAAAATATCCTGAAAATCCTGAGGACAATTTGTGCACGACTGAATAGATATTGATTATGGGCAATGTGGCAGATGCTTTATATGCTTGGGAAATGGACACACATGGCCATACAGAAGTCTCCTGCTACCTTGCAGGTCAGCTTTGATTAGCCAAAGGCAAAAAGAGTAAGAAAATCCGGCAGCTGGACGATCTACTACATCACTTTTGAAGATGGATGGGCTCCACCAGACGATTTTTGCCCAAGACACAATGATAATGCTGGACTAATCTGAAGTTACCATATCGGATCAGTCATCACCCAGGTCAACAAGGACTGTTGTCCACCAGGACAGAGGTGACAAGTGTGCTACTAGTACTATTCATAAATCAGACTTAGCATCACCAGTGCGAGTGCATGTGTGTGTGCATGTGTGTGTGTGCGTGCATGCAGGTAGGTAAGTAGGTACGTAGGTTGGTAGGTACGTAGGTATTTAGGTCTGTCAGAAGTCCTTGTATATGCCAGACTAATTGCAAAATGCACATGTTGGACATTCATAATAGTAATTAAATGATTTTTCTTATATTTAACCAACTGTAAAATTTAATAATTTCAAATTCTTTATTTGATTAAACTGAGAAGAGCAAACCTTGGCATTTGAAGTGTCAAACTGCCCTGAATTTCTGTCACAACCTTTTATTCCTAAGAAGCCACACAGCGTAAGATACAATAGTGTACTTAATGCGACATTTTGCATGATGGGTCCATAAGACATTTCTCTGTATAGATGCAATGTCAGCTCTTGTCATGAATACAGGATGTAATGAATGTACACATTCTTCAATAGAAAAAAATAGGAACCCGCTTGTTATTTTATTTGTTAAAGTGTCAGACAACACTATTTTAAACACCCATTATTCTGATTAACAAGAACTTATAAGTTGATTTCAAATGCAATCACAATAACCCTGATCTGCTAATACACAATGTTCTCAGATAAGGGTCACCGATCACTCTTAACAAACTCCATAGACCCTGTGACATCTAAACTTGGTTTGTGGATTTTGCAAATGGACTCTACCTATAAGCTAGTACATATTATAACAGTCCCTTAGTAAGTGTAGCCAGCTTTTTAAAATTAAATTTTTACAGGAGCTGCTTTTACATTGTTAGCATGGTCAAAAATGTGTATGAAAGGATATGCATATGTGTGTATACACATATCTATAGATGTGTCTATATATATACATTGATAAGTGTTGCATGTGTGTATGAATGGATGTGTGTATGTGTATATAAATGAATATGTCTATAGATGTGTCTATGTATAAATTTGATGAGTGGTATACGTGTGTGTCAGTGTGATTTGGACTTTTTAAGTAGCTTTTAATAAATTCAGTCATATCACTTTGATGTCTGCAGTGTGGCAGTATATAGTGATGTCTAGCAATGAGGCATCATGCTGTAGACATGTAGCATGATGTCCCACCCAGTCACATTATCCTGACACCAGTCCAACAAGTCCTAACACTAACCTCTTAATGCTGAGTGCCAAGCGAGGCAGCTATTAGTACCATTTTTTAAGTTTTTGGTAAGATTTGACCAGGAATAGAACCCACAACCTCACACATCCGAGGCAGACTCTCTAGCCACTAGGCCACTTGAGCGGTTTGTATGTGTGTAGGAATAGATGTTTGTATGTATGTGTGTATACATATGTCTATAGATGTGTCTATGTATAAACTGATGAATATTGTATGTGTGTATGAATGGAATTATGTTTGTGTGTATAAATGAATATGTCTATATGTATATAATTATGTATACATAATTCATCTGTCTATAAATAGATGTGTAAACATTGGTGTGGTATTGTTATTGCTATAGGGTTTAACACCATTTTACAGCACAAGATAGGCTATACATGGCGGCCAGTAAAAATGGTGGAGGATTAACCTGGAAAACCCATGGAAAAAAAACGAGCCATGAGATGATACTGAAAAGCCCTCTCACATACTTACATTGGCCATGACCAAAACTCAAACCCTCCCAGACAGAGGTGAGACAGCAGTGATCTGTAACAGTGAGCACTTTAGACCACTCAGTCACTTGGATCATCTTACACTGGTGTCTGGTATGTGTATTTACGTTGGCATGTATGGATGTGTGCATTAAAGAATGTCTATGCATTTGTTGATGTATAAATTAATGTGTGTATGGGGGTGTGTGTGTGTAAATGGATGTGCTTATGCCTGTGTTTGCATGTCTATGTAACATGTATAAATGGACATGTGTACATGTGTACATCAATGCGTGTATGACTGAATGTCTAAGGATGTGTCTATGTATTTATAAACTGATGTTATATATATATATATATATATATATATATATATATATATATATATGTGTGTGTGTGTATAGTTGGATGTGTGTATGCATGTGGGTATAGATGGATGAATGTATGCACGTGTGTATAGATGGATGTGTGTATGCATGTGTGTATAGATGGATGTGTGTATAGATTGATGTATGTATGTGTGTATAGATGGATGTGTGTATGCATGTGTGTATAGATGGATGTGTGTATGCATATGTGTATAGATGGATGTGTGTATGCATGTGTGTATAGATGGATGTGTGTATTTATGATAATTCACTAGCAAATGTTAATACTTTGGTAAAAACAAATTACGATTATTGTACAAATGAAAATCATTAGCATAAAGTTTTAAGACAGTAGTTATGAGAGAGAGAGAGAGAGAGAGAGAGAGAGAGAGAGAGAGAGAGAGAGAGAGAGAGAGAGAGAGAGAGAGAAAAGTGATTATTGTACCTTGTCTTGGTCAAGGACCACCAAACAACCAAGGCCAAAGGACAGAAAAAATGCCTGCAAATACCAACAATAAAAAGCATTATTTATAGATGCATATCGTTCAATTATCACACTTGCACAGTCCTGGTATATATATATATATATATATATATATATATATATATATATATATATATATATATATATATATATATATATATATATATATATATATATAACTGATAGCAATTAAGCTAAGATATTGTTTCTTTTCAATATTTGTTTTACAGTATGAAATAAAAAAAAAATTTAATTTCAACTAAACCATGTGGCAGTTCAATAAATGGAACACAAGGAAAGTTGATGGATGTAAAATTTAGTGGCTTGCTATAAGTATCTGCATAACTGAAGTTTTCTTCGTGGTCCAATTTTTATTAACAACTTTCAAATCTATGCAATCTGGGAATCTTGTAAGATTTTATGACTTTCAGTTCTGGGCAATCTGGGAATCCTGTAAGATTGTTTGACGCACAAAGGAAAGCAAAAATAGGATCAAACCTGAGTCACAGTTTAACTTTAGAACTTTCCACTGCAAACTTGAGCTTGTCTGAAAATTGATATTTCAACTGTTGAACATAGATGAGGGTAATAGTGGTTAAATAATGACTTCCATGTGTGAAAATCAAGATGTCGGCTATAATCCATAAAAAGACAGGAAAAATTCAACAATTTTGTATTGGTTGAAGATCATAGATATCTGTTCTCAAACATGCTGAGAAGACTGTATATTCGGTGAGTGCATCTGATTTAGTCTTAAATAATTATAGAGATCAGTGTGGGTTTCAAAAAAAAGGTCTGAGTGGCCGCTTTATGACAGGTCAGAAATTAACTAATGATTTCCCCAGGTCTTGTAAATGTTTCTATATATATTTTATCCATTCTTTTAAAGGAGTTTTTTTTGGCAATTATTAGAATTGTATAAACATTTTTTTGGACTATATCATTGGATAAACACATTGCAACTCCCAGAGTTAACAGTACAGTATGATACAATATGATACATGAAGGCAACGATCACAACATTATACAGTAAGCATTCAGTTTCCAGAGGAATACATTCCTAGATCGAAATCATGAACAGCTACTCCACAGCGACAGACACAACTGGGTAAATTATGCATAACAAAAATCAAAATTTTAATTCAGAAATATTCTAAATCTGAGACCGAAAATGATAGTATACCTTTGCACGTCAATTAGTAGTAGCCTTGCTTATTGCCATAACTAATGCCAATGTTGCTAAGAGTACTAGCCAATACCAGTGAAGACTGTTTTGAGCTTAGAGCATTAGTCCATAATTTGTAAAGTGATGATGTCTGAACATCAAGGTCAAAACATCCAACTTCAAATGTTTTGAGGAAAAGATGCTCAGTTTCAAAGCCAACAAAGGAATCTATACTTGTTATATGAAAGATAATCTATTGTCATATCATTTATGTACAAGATAATCTATTGTCATACCATTTATGTACAAGATAATCTATTGTCATACCATTTATGTACAAGATAATCTATTGTCATACCATTTATATGCAAGATAATCTATTGTCATACCATTTATATGCAAGATAATCTACTGTCATACCATTTAAATTGCATTTTAGTAACTGAAAATGGAAAGGTACACTGGTAGCAGTACTTTATATTTTAATAGAAACCAGTGTTTGACAAAATCATATTCCAAGTTTGAAACTAAAAGGAGTAAAATTGTGAATAAACGTAAAAGCATACAAAGATTATGAAAATGTAAATAAGAGGAGTTTCTAATCTCAGTAACTTGTAATATATAATCATGTGTCGTTTCCTCTATCTTAACAGAAGAGTGATTAAAAATAATACTGTGAGATAAATATTTTAGCAATTACCATTGATGACCATTTTCTACTAATGTCTTTTATTGTAATGATACTTAAAAAAAAAAAAAAAAAAAGTCAAAATGCAAGGGAAGTCACCACTCTATACAAAGAGTTAGAATTGTAGTTATGTCCCATTATTGATCCACAGAACACATCTTATTTTTCATAACAGAGAGGAGACGGTACACCATACGTTTAATGGATGAAATCCCTCCAGTAAATCACAATCTTGATTGTTTATTCTATTTATAACTTTATGTAAACAGCATGGATCCTGACATATAACTGAGCACAAAAAACTCAGCCTCAATATGATAACAAAAAAAATATATTTAGAATATCTCAATATAATCAAAACCTGTATGAATGAAGTCAAACTAAAAGATTATGACAACTTTCTCAACTATGACCCTATAGGTAAAAGATTTTCAGATGAAAATTTAAGAACAGGTTTAGTTTTTGTGCCAAGTCAGCATATTATCTACAGGACTAGGCTTTGTATTCTCAAGCTATTTTTAGCACAAAATTCAGTCTTAAGTTCCAAATCTATGATGGTCTGTAACTTTATTTTGAATCAATTTAAAATCATAGAACTTTATGGTTTTACTTGCTTTTCTAACCTTTCTAATTTTACTGATCATTATCTACTCCAACTATCATCTATATGCAGTACAGTCAACTCCACTTAACACTGCACATCGGTTAACTGCACACTCCGGTTAACTGCACAATCTTGTGACAGGCCCGAGGGTGTGCAGTTAACCAGAGTCGAATGTATCCAATATTAACCCCACATACCGTATCTATATATAGTATGCAGTAGATAATGTAAGACTATGCAGCTTGCACTTGGAAGGTAAAAAGTACAAGGAAATATGGCCAACAAATCATTCGTACCTCTTCAAGGCTAAGTCTAAGATCTTCTGTAATGATATAAGGATTTTTCTTTACTGCTGGGATCCAGTGAATTCTCTTTCTCTTTTTTCTTCTTTCCCTGTCGCTATCCGAGTCATCAATTACAAAGGTGTCACCACCTGAATCATCTGTTTTACATGCATGATGAACATCTGCTTTATTATTAGTTTTGACAGTCTGGTTGTCTGTCATTGACTCTAATTCACCACTTGTAAGTTGTTCACTACACCCTACATCATGAGACCGGTCTAATTCCTGATTGATTTCACTGGTTTTAAAAACACCATTTTCTTTATCTAGCGGATCAGAGGTGATGTAAACATTTGTTTCTTTATCCATATCATCTTCATGCTCAATGTCTTTCTTTATCTGTGTGTTATCAACTATGTCAGATTTCTCTTTATTTTCTACTCTACACTGAACTGAATTACCAGTTTCTAAATTTGTACTTAATTCATCTGAAATGTTGCCTTTAATATCACTGAAATTTGAACAATCTCTTTTATCTAAATGTTTTGTATTATCAACAGCTGTCTCTGTAGACCAAATATCATTATCTACATCACCATCATCCCAATTATCTTTAACTTTTGTTGTCTCAATCTTAGATCCTGATTCTGTTCTCCAAAAGCCCTCATCTATTTCTGCATCTTCCCAGCTGTCTTTTGCAAAATTTCTGGTCACTGCTTTTGAGATATTCCTTAAAATAAGGTCATCCTCTTGTGGTTCCCATGACAACTCATGTGAATCCTTTTCTGTTTTTTGTTCCTTTAGAGTCTTGTTGTCATCTTTTTGACCTTGAGAATTTTGACATGTATCCCAGCAAGTAACAGCAGAGTCTTCAACTTTTTTTTCTTGACCTTGAGAATTTTGACATATACCCCAGCAAGTAACAGCAGAGTCTTCAACTTTTTTTTCTGCAAAAAGGAATGAACAAAATTGTGAAAATGTACAGATTTTTTTCAGAAATATTGTTGGGTGAAGGCAATTTGTTATGGGTGGCTGTCAGTTGATCTGCTTTTTCTTCTACAATCATAAGGTGTTCCCAATTAAAACTGAATATGAGGGTTTTTTTTAAAAACCTGAAGACTCATACACAGCTGAAATCTTCTAGAACACTAAAGTTTAAAGTTGTTTTGAACATCTGTTCAATTATTGTAGATGTAGTTTTTTTTTCTCAGTTTTTGAACACCTGTCACTAAGTCAAGGATGAACTTCAAATGATATAAACCTTGTATTGTGGAACAGCCCCCAAATTATGTTTAGAATTAAAATTGGGACTAAATTCAACAACTCCTAACTCGTGCATGCTAAACTAATTAAAATTTCATATACAATTTAACTTCCAGCTAAAATGTAAAAGCATGGAAAGGTATAAAAAGTGTAATTATTGTTGGGTTTTCTTAAATTTTTAAATATAAATACAATCCCTCTTGGTAGAGAATCTCATTTTGCTAAATATTTTTAAAGTGAAATAAATGAAAACGTTTCTCACAAATTAAGGAAACATCAATGAGATATTATTAATTTATTTTTAATCAATTTGTTTAGGGTTTAATTTGTTGATGTCAAATAAAAAATATTCTTGTGTCAACGCAAATACAGAACCTTAATGCTGGTGCTACCATCATAATTGGAAAAGTGAAACACAAGTCTGTCTTTTGAAAACACAGATGATGCAGAATCCTGTCTTTTCAAAACACAGCTGATACAGAAGTGTGTCATTTTTTAATATAGTTTATACAAAAGTCTGTCTTTTTAGAACAGATTATACCTAAATATTTCTCCTGACACTGCAGATGAGACATAAATCTGTCTCCTGAGAATGCAGATGAGACATAAATGTGTCTCCTGAGAATGCAGATGAGACATAAATCTGTCTACTGAGACTACAGATGATACATAAACTGTCTCCTGAGAATGCAGATGAGATATAAATCTGTCTATTGAGAAAGCAGATGATATATAAATCTGTCTCCTGAGAATACAGATGACACAAAAATCTGTCTCCTGCGTTGATGATACACAAGTCTGTCTTCTGTTAACACGAAGGAGAAATAAACCTTAATGACCATGTAATTGGGACAGGAATAAAACTGAAGCAGCACGTTACATGGAATAAAAATGCTATAATTTGTTTATTACAATGTCATTAATACCTTAAAAACAATTCCCAATATATGCAACTGTATAATGAGCCAGGAGATTTGGGGCTACTTATGATTTTGTCTGAACAGCACAGGAGCCTTGGTGACTCAGTGGATGGCAAGATGGATTCATGACTGAAAGGATGCAGGTTTGAATCCTACCACTGGACAAGCCTGGTTCAGCTACCATTGTGTGTACCGTATTTTCGCGCATATATCCCGCACACGCAGATAATCCGCACCCTCATATAGCCCGCGGGTTTTGGGGTTTTGTGTAAAAAATCGTTGGCATAACCCGCACCTTTGTATAACCCGCAACCATAGATATATTTATACAGCTAAAATCGGAAATGAAATCAATTACAGGATCACGGGGCTTCGCTGATGTAGCAAACTGCGATTCTGTTTTCCGTTTTGGTGACAAAATATACCATCTGGTGATATTTGTGGCGACACCAATTTTGGCTGATAACAACCGTATATACAGTCTTGCGTTTGGAGTAGAGAAAATCAAAGGCACCATGACAGGAAACAATGTACTGGAATATATTGTTAAAATAACAAGTCCTTGTCTCATACTGGCAAACCACACTAACAGTGCACTGTTATATCATAATCCGCTAATGATGATATCTGGCCTTATTACTTTATGCAACTGACTAGTCAAAATCCGAATCCGCAGAAGGCGGAAACGTAAAATGAGTACAGTCAAGCAGATGACACTAATTTAAAAACAAATACCAGATGGAAGAAGAAAAAATACGTTTGCTGACACTTCAAAGAAAACTGATTACCTTTGAAGCACTGATATATACTAAACAAATAAAACAAATATGTTTCAATGTTCTACAATTATCTGAAGTTGCCGCAGCAATAACAAACAGGTATTTGTTTCACCCTTCAACTGGAGCCTTTAGCGGCGCCATCATCAAAGTAAGCCGACGACCTTTGCTCAATAAAAGTCAGGAAAAACACGGTACACAGTGCTTGTGTGCGTAGGAGCTGTGCCTCAACTACAAGCTACATAAACACGGACATTTTTAAATAATCTTGTATTCTTGTGAAGTGTAGATTCGAGTTTAAATAATTTCTTTCTGTTTAATTTAAAAAATGCCGAAACGAAAGTCTTACACAGCCGACTTCAAGCTAACTGCCATTGCGTATGCTGAAGTGCATGGCAATAGAGCCACAGGCACAAAATTTGATATTGATGAGAGTGTAATCCGAGGTTGGAGAAAAGAAAAAGGAACGTTGGAGAAGATGAATCCACGAAAACGTGCTCGTCGCGGACCTAAAGCAAAGTGGCCTCACCTTGAAGCTGACCTGAAGCAGTGGATCGTGGCCCAGCGGTAAAATTAGGTACCGTAGTTATTTCGATTGAAAACAGAAAATATTGATTATGAAAACGTGACGGATACGAAATTTTAAGTTTTTATCCCGAAATTTTGATTTGGTCCCGATACCGTAAGTTGTTGTAAAGTCACCGTAGTAGCCATAATATCCAACCCTAGCAAAACAAAACTAGAACAATATATGTTATGTAGTTACGTTTTTCAAACAATATGTTGAAATATCATTATGTGTAAAAAAATTGTGATATAGCCCGCACCCTTATATAACCCGCACCCCCCCTGCGGGGTTTGTAAAATCTGGTATAACCCGCGGGATATATGCGCGAAAATACGGTACTTAAGCAAGGCACGTTATTCCTATTACTTTGGCGTTAAATAACCTACTTGAATGTGTTCTACCATAAAGCACCAAATCAAACCTGAACAGCACATAGGATTCCATATGAACACATAGGATTCCATATGAACATATAGGATTCCATATGAACACATAGGATTCCATATGAACACATAAGATTCCATATGAACACATAGGATTCCATATGAACATATAGGATTACATATGAACACATAGGATTCCATATGAACATGTAGGATTCCATATGAACACATAGGATTCCATATGAACATATAGGATTCCATATGAACATATAGGATTCCATATGAACACATAGGATTCCATATGAACATATAGGATTCCATATGAACATATAGGATTCTGTATGAACACATAGGATTCCATATGAACATATAGGATTCCATATGAACACAGGATTCCATATGAACACATAGGATTCCATATGAACATAAGATAGATGCTTTTCTTGCTTATAACTTTTTGTGATTCTAGTAAGCCAGAAGATTTTGGCTTACTTATAAATTCATGTGAACATAATCAAGCTAGCAGATTTAGGCTTACTTGTGTAAATTCATGTGAACATAATCAAGCTAGCAGATTTAGGCTTGTGTAAATTCGTGTGAACATAATTAAGCTATCAGATTTAGGCTTACTTGTATAAATTCATGTGAAGATAATTAAGCTATCAGATTTAGGCTTACTTGTATAAATTCGTGTGAACATAATCAAGCTATCAGATTTAGGCTTACAGTACAGTCATTTCTTTATACAATGACAGCTCTGTGTGTATACTCTTTACAACTGAGTGGATATGATACATGCATACTGTCATACAGTACTGGTTTCTAAATAACAAAATCTAATGAATAACAAACCAGTATATCCAGAGACAGCACCCATTTCTTCTTCAAAATCATCACAACTGCTGCTGCTGCTGCTATCCATCTCCTCTTCCTGGTTGGTTAACCTGAGATCACATGACTCACTCCATTTTTTGTGTAGCAAGTACCTAATAAAAAATATAAAAGGGAGGGAGTTAAGTTCCATCAGATGATTGTTTGTCATTAAAGTGGAAATAAACAATGGCATACAAAAAACGTTTTGATGAAGTAAACTATGGTAAAACATGAATATAGTAAATTTTCAAACAATATCATGCACTAAAATAATGTCTTAATCAGTCAAAATTAATTTGCATTTTTCAGAATAAGTCATTACAGACATTACAGTAATACATGCTTAGAATAAGTCATTGCAGACACTACAGTATTACATGCTTAGAATAAGTCATTGCAGACACTACAGTATTACATGCTTAGAATAAGTCATTGCAGACACTACAGTATTACATGCTTAGAATAAGTCGTTGCAGACACTACAGTATTACATGCTTAGAATAAGTCATTGCTGACACTACAGTATTACATGCTTAGAATAAGTCATTGCAGATGTTACAGTATTACATGCTTAGAATAAGTCGTTGCAGACATTACAGTATTACATGCTTAGAATAAGTCATTGCAGACACTACAGTATTACATGCTTTGAATAAGTCGTTGCAGACATTACAGTATTACATGCTTAGAATAAGTCATTGCAGATGTTACAGTATTACATGCTTAGAATAAGTCATTTCTGACACTACAGTATTACATGCTTAGAATAAGTCATTGCAGACATTACAGTATTACATGCTTAGAATAAGTCATTGCAGACACTACAGTATTACATGCTTTGAATAAGTCATTGCTGACACTACAGTATTACATGCTTAGAATAAGTCATTGCATACATTACAGTAATACATGCTTAGAATAAGTCATTGCAGACACTACAGTATTACATGCTTAGAATAAGTCATTGCAGACATTACAGTATTACATGCTTAGAATAAGTCATTGCTGACACTACAGTATTACATGCTTTGAATAAGTCGTTGCAGACATTACAGTATTACATGCAAAGAATAAAATAATTTGGCTGTTTAAAATATCAGTATCCATGACTTAAAAGGAACTAATGTGCCTGAATACTGTCACACAGTGGCAGTTCACAGGGGTTTTCAATGGAACTGTCAGGGCATTCAAGCACATTATCTGTATCTAAATCTAGGTTTCAGATATTTATTTTAATGCAGTTAAGTTTTTTGATAGCTTACTAATTTACTGCCATAACACCATTATTCATATTATGATTATCTTTATACATATTTAAATGTACTTAGTCTAGAAGATGCTTGCTTTTTAATATTTGGCATTATGCCACATCTGCTAACAGTTCAATCTCTGTCAAAGAGATACATTAATGTCCAGTTTCTTTTACTTCTGAGCAAAACTGATGACAATTAAGAGTGGTGCAACTTCTTCATGTTATAATGTACCATGTTATAATGGAAATCCAGATATAATGCTGTACTAAAATGGATCTTAAAACCAAATTCATACCAATGTTGAACAAGAAGGATTGAAAAAAAACATGGTGAAACTTTGTCCTATGTTTAAATCCAAGTTATTTAACAAATCTGACAGTGCCTGTGATACCACAGTTTCATACATTAAATTAGTTTCAATATATTGGGGTACTCTGTATAAGTTTGGTAAGTAAAGCTGATCATGGTTAAGGACCACAATAACAGATGGATGGATTGACACCTTGAGGTTATACTAGGCTGAGTACAGACAGATGGATCCCTACCTTTTCCCCGCCACTTAATCTGTAAGCCCCTCCCTCTTCCCCATCACTTAATCTGTTTGATAAAGCCCCGCCTTCCTCCCAATACTCAGTCTGTTTGATAAAAACCTTTCCTCCTCCCCATTAATTAATCTGTTTAATAAAACCACTAACTCCTCTCGATCAATTCAACTGTATAGAACCCCTCCCTACTCCACACCACTAAATTTGTATAGTAAAACCCCTTCCTACTCCACACCACTAAATTTGTATAGTAAAACCCCTCCCTACTCCACACCACTAAATTTATATAGTAAAACCCCTCCCTACTCCACACCACTAAATTTGTATAGTAAAACCCCTCCCTACTCCACACCACTAAATTTGTATAGTAAAACCCCTCCCTACTCCACACCACTAAATTTGTATAGTAAAACCCCTCCCTACTCCACACCACTAAATTTTTAGTAAAACCCCTCCCTACTCCACACCACTAAATTTTTAGTAAAACCCCTCCCTACTCCACACCACTAAATTTTTAGTAAAACCCCTCCCTACTCCACACCACTAAATTTGTATAGTAAAACCCCTCCCTACTCCACACCACTAAATTTTTAGTAAAACCCCTCCCTACTCCACACCACTAAATTTTTAGTAAAACCCCTCCCTACTCCACACCACTAAATTTTTAGTAAAACCCCTCCCTACTCCACACCACTAAATTTGTATAGTAAAACCCCTCCCTACTCCACACCACTAAATTTTTAGTAAAACCCATCCCTACTCCACACCACTAAATTTTTAGTAAAACCCCTCCCTACTCCACACCACTAAATTTTTAGTAAAACCCCTCCCTACTCCACACCACTAAATTTGTATAGTAAAACCCCTCCCTACTCCACACCACTAAATTTTTAGTAAAACCCCTCCCTACTTCACACCACTAAAGTTTTAGTAAAACCCCTCCCTACTCCACACCACTAAATTTTTTGTAAAACCCCTCCCTACTCCACACCACTAAATTTTTAGTAAAACCCCTCCCTACTCCACACCACTAAATTTGTATAGTAAAACCCCTCCCTACTCCACACCACTAAATTTTTAGTAAAACCCATCCCTACTCCACACCACTAAATTTTTAGTAAAACCCCTCCCTACTCCACACCACTAAATTTTTAGTAAAACCCCTCCCTACTCCACACCACTAAATTTGTATAGTAAAACCCCTCCCTACTCCACACCACTAAATTTTTTGTAAAACCCCTCCCTACTCCACACCACTAAATTTTTAGTAAAACCCCTCCCTACTCCACACCACTAAATTTTTAGTAAAACCCCTCCCTACTCCACACCACTAAATTTTTAGTAAAACCCCTCCCTACTCCACACCACTAAATTTTTAGTAAAACCCCTCCCTACTCCACACCACTAAATTTTTAGTAAAACCCCTCCCTACTCCACACCACTAAATTTTTAGTAAAACCCCTCCCTACTCCACACCACTAAATTTTTAGTAAAACCCCTCCCTACTCCACACCACTGAATTTTTAGTAAAACCCCTCCCTACTCCTTATTATATAATGTGTTATAAGATTGCTTGTTATTTTAAATATAAGAACTGACATGATTTTTTTCAGTCTAGATGTTTAACTTACTGTCTGCGAGACATGACTTTTAGCTGAATGCTCTCCCCTGATAAATTTCCCTTGATAGGGATGTGAACAGTTCTTTTTCTCTGGTTAAAATCTGGACAGCTTCTGGATAATATGCCCTTTCCAAAGAAACCCTGCAACAGAAAAGATATTCTTTAAATGTACTCAGTTAATTGTTTCATTTTTAACCCAATACAAGATAATATTTAAATGTACTCAGTTAATTATGTTTCATTTTTAACCCAATACAACGTAATATTTACAGATAATAATCCAACTAATTTACTAAATTTCTAAACAAGATAACAATTTGTGCAGCACACAGGAATGTCTGATTCCATGATTCATTCCATTTAGTGTTTTCCTCTGAATTTGATCCATTACTCATTTTCCATGTGTGAAAGTCTTGTTTAAATCATGCTCATATGCAGCTTTTGACTGGTATCCAATAAAGTATATAAAGTAGGAATTAGAAAAACACACATTTGATAAACATTCCAAATTAAATTTACATCTGCACATGATGCTGACAAGAGCTTCTTTGATAGATAAATACATAAGCATCCTTATTTCTTAAAGAGAAAAACAAAATATTACATTATATGGAATAATATATCTGCCCTGTTTTTTAAAACATGGTAAATGATAAAATATTAGAGTACCACTGACTGAAAGGATTTAAAATTCTATCTTAAATGGTACTTATTGAGGTATGACTTAGCTGATCAAAGCAATGATAAGGCAATAACAATCAATATTTTTTATACTTTAATTAGGTCTCGTCTACGCTACTTCACCAAAGGCAGTGTCATTATTATCCAACAATTCTATATTTTAAACACAATGTCTTGGTATTGAAATGGGATAAGTTGGGATATTGTAATTTTCTGACTTTTAATCCAAGATTTATTTCAAATGTGACCATCTAAGTCTTGATTTGTCTAGTTCCAATTACATTACACAGTAAGCCTTAATGGGACAGAATCTAAGTCTTGATTTGTCTAGTTCCTATTACATTACACAGTAGGCCTTATTGGGACAGAATCTAAGTCTTGATTTGTCGAGTTCCTATTACATTACAAATTAGGCCTTAATTAAGTTAATGGGACAGAATCTAAGTCTTGATTTGTGTAGAACTGATGTGGGGTTCCTATTGCATTACTAGTAGGCACTAGTGGGACAAAATTTAAACCTTGTTTTGTGTAGAACTATTACAGTACATGCAATGCTGGGACAGAATTAAAGCTGGTTCGTAGTTGTGTATTCTTGTCTTAATCATTCATGGCCCTTTCTCTTAATATAATTACATGAGCAGAAACATCTTGTAAGCCAAATGCATTATGGGTAACACCAGCAACATTTATCATGAAACAGCTAAGTCTGGAAACTAGTTTGAGTGCATAAATGATGACTAATCCATTGTTTTCTCAATTGTGGCACATGAAAAGTCCTCTTCCATGATTCATTCAGTGCATATCTCTGTCTCTCTGGTACTGTGTCTTTATAAGAACTTAATGCATAACTACCTTCTGTCCATTAGTTTTGTGAGAATCTGACTAATCAGTGGCCTTGCACTTGACACCAATTTTTTTTTTAAGCTACCAACAAAAAAGTACACAAATAAAAATTACTTAAAAAACAAAAGCTTATCCACATATAAAGCAGAAATACATGAAACTTAGTTGAAAGCTAAATGATGGTAAAACACACAATGAATATTCTGATGAAAACAGAAGTATATACACATATATGAAACAGAGAAACATGTGACTTGGATGACAATTAAGATTAGAGTTTAAATACTGTGGAGGGGCCCCGAGTGGCCAAGTGGTCTAAAGTGCTAACCGTTATGGATCACTGCCATCTTACCTCTGTCTGCATGGGTTCGAGTCTCAGATTCCGGCCAATGTGGGTATGTGAGAAAGCTTGCCAGTAGCTTCTTGTGGGTCGGTGATTCTTTTCGGGGGATTTCCTGGCTTCTTTCTCTACCATTAATACTGGCCGCCATGAATAGCCTATAATGTGCTGAAAAATGGCGTTAAACACTACAACAACAACATAAATACTGTGGATTAAAAGTGTTCCGAATGATGCTTATAAAAATGAGGTGTCAAATTACAGTGCAGCTCAAACATATTTTCCGAACCTCACATAGCACAATGAAGGATTAAATCCCCTCCTCATTTGCTCTACAATAACTCTCCATGATGGAGTGATAAGTACCTACAAATCACCACCATGCCTTGGCTGACATGCTGATGGTACCTCCACACTGGAGGAGCTGTTCAACTTTACTGATTGACGTTATAACGGCCAATGAATTTAGACCATCCAAGGAAAGACTGACTGAGACATCACGATTGATTTACTCATTTACCATTTCAAGAATCAGCTATCCTTCCTTTTGGTCACATACTTACAGTAAAAAACTAATTTGTCTTGTATGCTGATCGACTTGTTGAACAATTTTAAAACTTCTATCATCAATGATGGGACCATGATTTGAACAATTAAGTACTACATGTGAAGCTGGATGGATTGTGTGTTAGCAACACACCTTTCCCAAGCTGAAACTGACACCATCTTGTGATGCAAACATTTTTTTAATAGTGTTTACATTTGTTACTGCTTTGATTTTTGCTGAACATTTGTTGAAGTCAAGTCTATATTTGGGAGAGACCAATTAAGTTTTTATTTTGGGGTGGAGGTAAATGCTTGAAACCTATTTTCTTATTCTGATATGTAGTTTGTGTATGTGATTAGGATTTTTAACATATCTATAATAACTTTTCAGTCATATCACAATGTATGCAGTGTCACTGTGGCAGTTTATAGTGATGTCTAGCACTGAGGCATCATGCTGCTAACCTCTAGCATGATGTCCCACCCAATCACATTTTCACATTTCCTGACACCAGGTCGACCAACCCTAACACTAACCTCTTAATGATGAGTGCCAAGCAAGGTGGTTGCTAATATATGTACCATTTTTATAAGTCTTTATATGTACCATTTTTATAAGTCTTTGGTATGACTTGACCTGGGATCGAACCAATGACCTCTCCTACCGCAGCAGAGGCTGATGCTCTAACTACTAGGCCATCAGAGCAGTCCTGATCTGTAGTATAAAAAGGACACACATGATGTGAAAATGACTTAATCATATGATGAATGACAGAATCAAAGTTACCACTGTTGAGAAAACATTTTAGCCCCATAAATTAAATGGCCATTCCCTTATAGTGTGTATGCAGTCAGAATTAAACTAGTAACTAGTTGTGTCCATGTATATTCAATCTTGTAACAGGGTCACTACTTCTTAAGGGTTAAACACATGGTTTGCATTTTAAGTGTACATTCAGTAGTCTTTTTTAGTTTATTGTGTTTTAGACAGTTGTCATCTGGAATACGCATTCATTACCAAATAATCTGGACTTTCTACTTGCATTACAAAAAAACAGAAGTGAAAACATATTTTTTGAGACTATATTTTTACAACAAAATTTGCTTGTCATCAGAATTGGATTTGATGTCTTGAATTTAGACCTGACTTCAGTTATAAGGCAGACATGTATAAACTGCACATAGACAGCCAAACCTTTGCAAAAATTAGGAAAATTTAATGATTTAAAGTAAAAAGTAGCTAGGACTTACCACATACTACATGAATGATGAGACTTGATGTGTTTACATGATTAAATAAAAATGTTGCTGTTGTTGTTTTAGGGTTTAACACCATTTTTCAGCACATGATAGGCTATACATGGCAGCCAGTATCATATATTGGTGGAGGAAGAACCCGGGAAAACCCCAGAAAGAACTACCGACCCACAAGAAGCTACTGGCAAGCTTTCTCACATAACTACATTAGCCGAATCTTAGACTCGAACCCACACAGACAGAGGTGAGACGGCAGTGATCCGTAATGGAAAGCGCTTTAGACCATTCGGCCACTCTGGGCCCCAAAACTTTGCTGACAAAACACAATCATACAGAGGACTCTTCTAATGGAATTTACACAGATTTCAGTTTTATATACAGTATCACACTTTTTACACAGATTTCATATTTCCTGGACAACTATGCTGTATGATGTACAGTATGCACACTTCTAAACTGATTTTGGTGACCTATAGAACCATGCTGTGAACATACAGTATGCATACTTTTTACACTGATTTTGGTGACCTAGCGAACCATGCTGTAGACATACAGTATGCATACTTATTACACAGATTTTGGTGACCTAGAGAGCCATGATGTAGACATACAGTATGCATACTTTTTACACAGATTTTGGTGACCTAGAGAGCCATGATGTAGACATACAGTATGCATACTTTGTACAGATTTTGGTGACCTAGAGAACCATGCTGTAGACATAAAGTATGCATAATTTTTACACAGATTTTGGTGACCTAGAGAACCATGCTGTAGACATAAAGTATGCATAATTTTTACACAGATTTTGGTGACCTAGAGAACCATGCTGTAAATATAAAGTATGCATAATTTTTACACAGATTTTGGTGACCTATAGAACCATGCTGTGAACATACAGTATGCATACTTTTTACACTGATTTTGGTGACCTAGCGAACCATGCTGTAGACATACAGTATGCATACTTATTACACAGATTTTGGTGACCTAGAGAGCCATGATGTAGACATACAGTATGCATACTTTTTACACAGATTTTGGTGACCTAGAGAGCCATGATGTAGACATACAGTATGCATACTTTGTACAGATTTTGGTGACCTAGAGAACCATGCTGTAGACATAAAGTATGCATAATTTTTACACAGATTTTGGTGACCTAGAGAACCATGCTGTAGGCATACAGTATGCATACTTTGTACAGATTTTGGTGACCTAGAGAGCCATGATGTAGACATAAAGTATGCATAATTTTTACACAGATTTTGGTGACCTAGAGAACCATGCTGTAGGCATACAGTATGCATACTTTGTACAGATTTTGGTGACCTAGAGAACCATGCTGTAGGCAAACAGTATGCATACTTTGTACAGATTTTGGTGACCTAGAGAATCATGCTGTATGATGTAAATTTAAATTGTTACTTAAAGTCATCATCTGATCACTGTATTAACATTTTGTGTAAAACCTTCGAATTCAATTAGAATTAATGGCACATCATCATTCCTATATTTGATATAATATCTATCTAAATTTCATTAGGTTCTCTCTTTATCTGCAATTTTTGAGACTCAATACCCTAAAAACAGATCAAATATACATGTATTTCTTTGGAAAAAAAAGACTGCACTGGCTATAAAAGTAAATTCAATTTGTAAAATGTTAAATCTGTTTTCTTTTTAAATAGTTTAATTGAGACAGGGTCACATTTTCTGCCCCTAATTACTTGTACCATAAAAGCTGTAACAAAGCTATATATACCATGAACAGTCTTTGGCCAATGTGGGTATGTGAGAAAACATGCCAGTAGGTTTCTGTCGGTCAGTGGTTTTTCCAATGATTTTCCCGGGTTCTTCCTCCATATTAATACTGGCTGCCATGTATAGCCTTTCATGTGCTGAAAAATGGTGTTAAACTCTACAACAGCAACAACAATCATGAACAGTCATCTAAATTGTACCAAGAGTCATATCAACTTGTATGGAAAATTAATATTTTTAAATGGAACTGGGACAAAAGGACTCAAAAATTCCCCTATAACCTGTAACAAAGCTACAAATATTGTACAATGAACAGTCATACAAACTAGCTAAAGCCATACCATCTTGTATAGAAAATGAATATCCCCTGAATGCTGAACAGTTACATGGTTTCCATTGTAAACTCCTGTATAGTAAAACCACTGTTTGTTACATGCTGCTTCCTGTGTAACTGTTGCTATAGGAACAGGAAATGGAGATTCATGTGCTTGCTGGACCCGTTTCTTTCTCCGTGGTACAGACATCCTAAATTTATGCTTGCCTTTTTCTCATTGCAATCAACCAGTTTTATCTGTAAATAACAAATTCCAATCTTGTGGACATTATCATTCTCAAAAATATTCAATTTATAAATCACTAAGCATCTTGTCATGTATTTGCAGGATATTCTTCTTTAATTGCATAATACAATAGTGTCACAAAGATCAACTGCAATCACCAGAGTCATTTTATCTCCGATTATGTTGTGCCATTTTGGCATCAGGTCATTTGATATCAAACCTGAGTTTTCTTTCCCAAAATGCACATGTATCATGATGTCCCGCCCAATCACATTATCCTGACAACAAGCTGACCAGTCCTATCACTAACCTCTTGATAAACGCCAAGCGAGGAACCTGTTAGTACCATTTTTAAAAGTCTTTGGGATGACTCAACCAGGGATCAAACCAACTACCTTTTGCAGCCAAAGTGGACACTCTAACCACTAGGACACCAGAGCGGTCATTAATTTAAGAGAAAGTGGATTATGGTGAGAAAAAAAACTTTAAAACAAAAATTATTAAAAATATTAAAGTTCAAGTCAATTTAGATCCTTTGATCTACCATGTCCGCTCTGTGGCCTAGTGGTTTGAGTGTCTGCGTCCAATGTGGGTTTCACAGGTGGGAACCTGTAATACCAAAGATTTATAAAACTGGTACTAGCAGCTGCCTTGCTAGGGGCTCAGCTTTAAGAGGTTAGTGTTAGGACTAGTTGGCCTGGTGTCAGGGTAATTTGACTGGATGAGACATGAAGCTACAAATCTGTGACATGAAATAACTTTGTGGATGCAATCATTCAAACATTTTTCACCCTGAAAGTTCATTGAGGCTTCATAGTGGATATGACTGTAAGAGTTCAAATTATTGTTTATCTTCATATCTCATTGGCTTTTATTTAGAAAATATTCTGCCAAGCCCGACTTTAGTAAATCTAGTTCATGCAATTTGTAAAAAATGTGATGTATGATCAAGATGGCTCGACAAGATTGTTCATTAGATAAATTATGCAAATAATGTGCTATAAGAACTTTATCGTTTTTTCTGTACAAATTACTACAATGCCAATGGCATAAACATATATCTCATGAATTTTGTTTTTCATAAAAGGGCATAGAAAAAGTAGTTGTTATGAAAGTACAAAAACTTGTTATACAATATAACCTGTTTTGAAAGACCACCCCTTCTGCTAAGAAAGTATTGTCTCCCAAAATAGGTTGTCTCTAATAACAGGCCCTAACACACTATAATCAATAAATCTGTGCATTGAGAATAAGTTCTCTCAAGACAGGTGGTCTCATATAAGTGGTCTTTCAAGGCAGGTTTTACCTTATTGCAGATTATTACCAAAATAATAATTTGATCAAATGAAATCACTGTATTTCCAGAACAAATTGATTCAACTTACGTGTTAGAATATTTTACTAGGGCTGGGGTATTTTGAAACCAAGAAACCTGGTAAGCCATGAACTATCTTATGACAATGTTATGACTCTTGCTTACTTCCAAGATGACAAAATAATTAAGAATTCCAATTTTTTTCTCATTTTTTAACAATCCAACAAAAACATTCTTGTTAACAGCACTGAATATTTTGTTACATTTCTTAAAATGTTATTTGAGATCGGTCCTGTGAATTAGTCGTTAGAGCGTCAGCCTCAGATGCGGGAGGTCGTGGGCTAGAACCTCCATACCAAAGACTTATAAAAATGGTAAAATGGTACTAACAGCTGCTTTGCTTGGCACTCGGCATTAAGAGGTTAGTGTTAGGACTGATCTTCCTTATGTCCGGATAATTTGATTGGGGTGCACATCATGCTACATGTCTTTGATATTATGTCCCCCTGCTTGAAATCAATATAAACTGAGAATACGAATCACCGTATCGGTACTATAAATTGACAAAGGTGATTTCATATTGTCAGCGATATAGTCGTACTTATTGATAAAACGTCTGACTTGTGTGGTTAAACAAATTTAGTATTAATTTTTCAAACAATTTGAGTACCTAAATTTCAACTCCATTGCGACTCTTTGATATTATTGGAAAGAAGGACTGTTTTCATTACATCCTCAAGGTTTCATTTTGAATTTTTTCTACAAATTCAGCACATGCAGCTTTTCGAATGGGCGCGGACATTTTGAAGGGACCAATAATTTGTTTTTCTTTACCAATATTCAATCTCTTCTTCGTACATGATAAGTAACAATTAACAAGGAAATTTAAAAGAAACTTAAATACACCTTATCATAAATGTGGCATCTATACAATAATGTATAGGTTTTAGAGAGAACTTCGTATATTTATATTTCATAAGTTATGCCCCTAGCCATATCCGATTGTTGTGGGCACTCTACAGATCTAAACTTCTGAGAAAGTGGTGGGTGTTATGTGAAGTTGTTTGTTACTGGCACGATGGAAATAATGTTAGAATATCTATATGTTACTTTCATGTACTGTGGCTGAAAATTCATTGCAAATTTACTTGTAGAAATTGTAAATGATCAAAGCACACGCCTAACTAAAATGATTGCTCCCTTGGTCCAAACTATTAGGCTGATTTAGTTTGAAGTATACTATCTTTAGCAGTTCTTAAAATAGGGAAAATTAATTTTGCCAGACTAGACAATAACATCTACTGAAAGTACAATGAATGAATTACCAATATATAATATGTCAACAAAAGTTATCAGCTCTTTTAAAACAAAAATACAATTTACCTATTACACCCATCAATCATATACCAAAATAAAGTGAATTAAATGTATGTTGAATAATGATTGAGATATACAAGGTCTTTTTTTTTTAAATAGCCAGTATAACCAGTGAGGACACCCGTGGAAATTCTTTATAAAATATAATTAATTTTCTCCACAGCAACTCACTACCGTACGGAGCCCCAGAGAGGACACGAGGAAAAAAATATTATTTCGTTCCCTCAAATTAATAATTTGTTCCCTCAAGTTAGCATTTCGTTCCCTCAAATTATTAATTTGTTCCCTCAAGTTAGCATTTCGTTCCCTCAAATTAATAATTTGTTCCCTCAAGTTAGCATTTCGTTCCCTCAAAATATTAATTCGCTCCCTCAAATTGCCAATTCGTTCGCACAAGTTATTATTTTGTTCCCTCAAGTTAGCATTTCGTTCCCTCAAATTAATAATTTGTTCTCTGAAGTTAGCATTTCGTTCCCTCAAATTAATAATTTGTTCCCTCAAGTTAGCATTTCGTTCCCTCAAATTAATAATTTGTTCCCTCAAGTTAGCATTTCGTTCCCTCAAAATATTAATTCGCTCCCTCAAATTGCCAATTCGTTCGCACAAGTTATTATTTTGTTCCCTCAAGTTAGCATTTCGTTCCCTCAAATTAATAATTTGTTCTCTGAAGTTAGCATTTCGTTCCCTCAAATTAATAATTTGTTCCCTCAAGTTAGCATTTCGTTCCCTCAAATTAATAATTTGTTCCCTCAAATTAGCATTTCGTTCCCTCAAGTTAATAATTTGTTCCCTCAGGTTAGCATTTCGTTCCCTCAAATTAATAATTTGTTCCCTCAAATTAGCATTTCGTTCCCTCAAGTTAATAATTTGTTCCCTCAAGTTAGCATTTCGTTCCCTCAAATTAATAATTTGTTCCCTCAAGTTAGCATTTCGTCCCCTCAAATTAATAATTTGTTACCTCAAGTTAGCATTTCGCTCACTCAAATTAATAATTTGTCCCCTCAAGTTAGCATTTCGTTCCCTCAAGTTACTATTTTGTTCCCTCAAGATCATAACTCGTTCCCTCAAATTAATATTTCTTTCTCTCAAAACTTATACTTTGTGTACTTGATTAATGCATTACAATGGCGGATGCTGGTGTTAGAACTGAGCTTATTAAGTTCTACTTCAAGCTAGGATTTCTTTATAAAGACATCATCACTGTTCTTTCAGTTCAACATGGGATTACCATCAGTGAACGTCATCTAAGACGTATACTAAACTTTAATGGTCTTTCAAGGCATAAAGATTACAGCGATGTAGCAAATGTTTTATTCTTTATATCCAATGAACTCAATCATTCAGGTCAATTACATGGATATCGATGGATGTACACAAAATGTTTGGCTAATGGCTTAAAAGTTAGAAAAGAAGACGTGCGACTCATTTTATCTGCGTTGGATCCTAATGGGTTCCAGGCTAGAAAAGCACGACGTCTCAATAGGCAGGAATATTTTGCCAAAGGACCAAATTATATCTGGCACATTGATTCGTACGACAAGTTGAAGCCGTACGGATTCTGCATAAATGGATGTATCGACGGATTTTCAAGAAATATTGTATGGCTTTATGTGTATCATAATTCTAGTGATCCAAGAATCATAGGTGGTTATTTTATAAGTACTGTTGGAAAATTAAACGGAGTACCCACTCTCGTAAGAGGCGATCTGGGAACTGAAAATTGTTACGTCAAGAGTTTCCAGCGTTTCCTGAGGAGAAACAGGCAAAATGAAGAAGTTAATGAAAATGCATTCATAGAAGGTGCTAGTACTCATAACCAGAGGATAGAATGTTGGTGGGGACATTTTCGGAAACAATGTGCAGAATTCTGGATTGATCTATTTGAACACATTCGAAATGATGGCTACTTTAGTGGAGACATTTTGGACAACAGCATTCTACAATTTTGCTTTATGGGAATGATTCAGGTATAACTACCTTTCGTTAGAATTTTTCTTTTAGAATATAGATGACTGAGCATAATCATAAATTATCAAAAGTTGAGAACAATGACAAATCAGACGAGGCCGGCACTTATCCCGTCGGATATGTCAGCTCCGGCTATTTTTTTTCTTGCACTTACGCTGTGTACCCTCACTGAAATCTCTTTGCGTGTTTTAAAGCAGATATTAGAGATAAGTCGTGTCTTTCATATGGCTAACTTTACATCTAATTTCAATGTTAGTACGAAAATTTGCACCAGAAAACCAAAGATATTGTTGGGTGAGATATATTGTTACACGCACAGGGGTATTACTTGACCGAGAAGTGCCAAACCCTGGCGCGAATCCAGCAAGAAATCATGTTTCCACAAATTTACAAAGACTTCCATACAATTTAAGTTGTTAATTAGAAAGCCAGACGTGTATGTTTTGACTCTAATCAATATAAAACCACAGATAAAACAACTTGCCAAAAGTCCATCAACCGCATATTTGCCTGGTTTCTCTTCATCATCAGGTTTCCGTGCCGCGAACCGGTTACACCATAGAAAATTCACTAGGAACTATTTTAACTCCGCCACCTTAGGCCAGTCAATGAACGCTTTTCCAGGCACATCATGTGAATATAACTTCACCCATTTTCCACTATGGACACATACACGGTATTTACTAAATCCCTTCTTATTGATTCCACTGTGTAATTTACCGGTTTCCTACCGTAAATACTGCCACCTCAGCCACACCATTATTGTAAATCACTAGATTTTAATATGGACTATCTTACTCCAGGGTCAGTCATTCGGTGTGGACCTGAATTCACTACAAGCGAACCATGACATCATTCAAACTCACTAACACTTGACTCCGTGACGTTTGCTCCTAGTAATTGGATAATTATTTAGGGCTAAGAATATTTCCATGGCGCCGAATCACAATAATCACACAATCTAAGAATTGCTTAAAATGGGGCGCTATCAAATGCGCATACTCCAGATTTATTACAATATTATTCTCACATATTATTTCAATTTTCAAGTACGCTAGAGGTCAGAGCCTCAGCTTCGAATGCGGAAGATCGCGGGTTCTAAACCCATCTGAATCATACCAAAGACATAAAAATGGTACTAGCAGCTGCCTCGTTTGGCACTCTGCTTTAAGGGGTTATATATAACTGGTCAGCCTGGTATCAGGATAATGTGACCTGGTGGGACCTGATATCACATGTCTGCAGCACAACGCCTCGGTGCTCGAATCACTATAAACTGCCACAATGCAGACATCGTAGACTGCAAAAATTTTAAAGTTACACACACACATACTCACAGACATACACTTAAAGTTGTGCGAACTTTGAACAACTACATAGACAGACACTGCACTGCACAAAGTATTTGGAAAGCTAATCTTTTCAACTTTCAGAAGTTAGCACGAAAACTATATATCTTAACAATGTTTTAGTGGTTTTACAGGATCGCGTGTATATATTGATCTCGGGCATCCCTGCGCATGTAAGGTTTCTGTCAATAGTATTAACGCAAACCGAATACCGAATTCGACAGATCAATGAAAATAAATTATGCTTACCATTTGAAAAGCTTCAAGTGTTACTAGAACATTGTTCAACATAGTACCAAGCTTGGACATACAGGATACCACACCTGTGTTTTCGTGATTCGCGTTGTTTTGGTCTATATTCTGGACATGGCTTTGAAAAGATGTAATGCTTATGCATTAGGCTATGTAAATGAAATGCATTACTTTTTAAAAGACTCTTTCTGTCTGCATTTTAGCCAATGAACAAGGTCAGATCTATAGCTAGTTTGACAAAATTCAATGCAACAATGCCATTAAATGGCAAGAAATATTAGCAAAATAAACCAATTTTGTAAAAGAATTTGTAAAAGTTCAACATTTTATAAAAGTATGTTGAAGAGAAACAATAATGAATATAATGCAATGTGTTTACAACGTCTCTTTTATGGGAAAAATAAAGAATTTAGAAACAGACAATCGAAAATCAGCAAGTTGACAATTTGTTACTTTAAAGGTATGATAAACAGGGTCCTATTTGGTAATCTGAGATACATTTGTCACCCTGTATGATTTTATTCCTTAAGATTATTGCCTTTTTTCAAACATCGACCTCGTATTCAGTACCTGTCATTGACCATTAGAATTCACATTTTCATATGTACATGTATTTGTAATATAAATATGAAATATTTTTATACACTTTATGAAAATCACTTTCCTTATTTAAAACACAATCATTCTTTCAAATCGGATTGTCAACCAAACACAAAATATGATCCACTGTTTATAGAAATGACGTATTGTTGCGCAGAATTATATGATGAATAGGCCAACATGGTGTGTGTATATATATATACATATATATATATATATATATATATATATATATATATATATATATATATATATATATATATATATGACAGTTTTATTGAAAACTGGATAGACTAATGATATATGCATTGTTATTGCTCCAAGATGAGGCTGTGAGTAAATGCTGACCTTATTTCACATGGATATTTAACACATATTGGTATGTGCACGTTCATTTGTTTTTGCTTTTGCTTGTACATTGTGCGGGGTATTGTGCTCTTGATATATATCAATTTGCTGTAGATATGCAAATCTCGAAAGTCTTTAAACTTCATAAAAAGATACAAGCAATAACATTTTTTGTTGTTGTTGATGATGTGAACCTGTGGTGGTGGTGATGATTATAATTTCTTGAGATTTTGTTTTTGTTTTCCCGCTAGTTTAGTCTGAGGGATATAGAAATGAGATAAATGATGAGAGAAAATGAAAGACTTGGAATCGTTTTATCATTTAACATCCCTATTGCTTTTGTATCACTGACTTCAAAGTTACTTGAATATATACCAGTTGTTAAGAATCTATGATGTCTGAACTTCATCATATTTTAATAAATATGTAACAGACCACATTTTGGAATAATGTAAGTTTCATGAATGGAAGATGATCCTCTCCGTTGTATCCCATCTGCTATGTTTACATAAAAAAATGTGTGATAATCATAAAGACTATTAAAATCTATTATTATAGTTTTGTAAAAAAAACCAAATCAAGTCTTTTCTTTAAGTAAGACTATTTCTTTATTCTGCCCAAAAAATTGTTTCAGAATTGTATTTTTTTTAAATCATTAGTTTCACCTTAAATGATCCTTTAGACGAATTAAGAATTTGGACATGTAGGCAATTGTTCTTAATTCATGGCAGCAAAGTCTTCAAGACTTATCACATTCACAAAATAAATATTTTAATGTATTTTAAGAATTATGATGATGATGCATCATCCAAGAAATTAATCCTAAATATTCACTGTAAAAGCGTATTTATTCCATATCAAATTAAAAGAATATCATTTCTGTCTTACAAATAATATCTATAGACTGTTAAAAATGATGATGTTATGCAACAGAGTTCTAATAATATTGCAGGATGAGATGGATGAAGTTGTGAAGGTGTGGAACATGCATCTCATTAGGCCAACAAGAAACTGTTATGCCAAGTGGACGCCCCGAAGTTATGTACCAAACTCCTACACTGTACGGAACTCAAAACTATCAGACATTTGTCCCAATGGAAGATATTGACACTTGCAGAGCTGAGTGTCTTTTTAGAGAAACATATCCTTGTGAAAAGGAAATATTTGACTTGTGTGCATTCATCATGGAAGAAGAGATACTAGCATTTCCTACTGACCCATATGAAGGCCTAGATTTTTACCTTTTTCTAAGGAACAATATAAGGCAGGATCTTGAAAATCTACAATAATATCTTATTTTGTTGCTTACTAATCAAGAGCATAACAAAGGCTGTAGATCTGCGACATTTGACCTTGATTACGAATTATAATGTATCAGCTCTCTCAAACAATAATTAAAGAAATGTAAATATTCTTTTAGTTCCATAAATCTGTGGTTTATTTTAAAATTTTATATACTGTGTTCAAATGGCATAACAATTATGGTAATATCTAATAATATGTCTTCTTTTTCCTCAACCAAAAGGTAACATACAGTTTTAATTTTTTTTTTAAAATAAAGAAATCTGTACATATTTCAACGTCTATTTTGAAAAAAATTCCTGAAGTAACACAATTGTACATTTTAGCATATAATGCCTATTTTATCATCTTTCCATTTTCTATTTATTCATGGATGCATGAATAAATTTTAAAAAATAGATGGATGTGGTAGAAACAGCGATGTCATAAAGGAAGTCATGCACATGGCAAGTTCGGATAAACTATGGACACTGTTGATTTTGATGTGTCAAACTGCTTAGGTTTTAAATTTACACAACTCTATAGTTTTGATTGTCTTCTAGCACCAGCTATATAATACTCCTGATATATCAAACAAAAAGCAGATGCATGAATGGATGAATACAAGGAAATATTGATTGATCATATTAAACATATCAGTAAAAAGGTCAATTCAAGTTTATGGCTTCTCCGTAGGATAAGACATTTTATCCCTGAAAGGCACAGAAAATTATTTTATAACAGTTACATACAACTGTATTTAAACTACTGTAATACAGTATGGGGTAATTCAAATGATAAAAACATATCAAAGTTGGAAAATCTTCAGAAAAGAGCATTTAGGCTAATATCAAACCAGAAAGAAAGCAAGGAAAATTTAGCTGGTAAGTTAAAAATATTACCTAATAAAGACCGAATAAGTTTAAGAAAAGCCAAATTAATGTACAGGATATCCAATAATAGTGCTCCTGAATATTTACAATCCCTATTCCAGTATAGGCTACCTGGTAATACACCCCACCTGTGATCAATATCTACAAAACAGTATAAAATTCCCAAACTAAATAAGAAATTATTCAAGAAAAGTTTCCAATACTCTGGAACTTTGCTCTGGAATAGTATTCCAGTTGAGATTATTAATACCCACTCTATTTCCATCTTCCAAACCCAATATATCCAGTGGCTCCTGAGATGCTGCTGAATTAAATAAATTCCTTGTATGAGTGCCTCAAGGTAGATTAGTTCTTAGCTAATTGTGTTACCCTCGTTAAATAAAGTCATTATTATTATTATTATTATTATTATTATTATTATTAAAACTCCATTTCAGACAAAGCACATTGTGGATCAAACATTTTCCACCACAGCTGATCAAATGAAATGCATAACACAGAAAAGAGATAGTAATGATTGTAGATTCCAGTCATTCTCCCTTTATAACATTTACTGGCTTTTTTAAACTTTCAGTTGCCACAGCACTTTACACGTGCACATACAGACCTAGTCAGGTACATGTTGACAGAAAGACTAAAATAAATGTTCTTGCACAACTCAAGTTTATTAGTAACATTATCAAAAAATAAAAACAAAACAGATTATCAATGCACAATAAGGTAATACTGTTTCTTTCACAAAATGCATTTCCTTATGCTATGATAGAAAAAACGTTTTGAACAAAATGAAAATAAGCACAAAGATGTGTTTTAAAACTGAAAGTTCAGGTAAGATAATGTTGTTGAAAATGTTCATTGATATATCTCTATGCCTGATTTTTAATATAGCAACACATAAAATCATTTCTTGCAAACATGTGTCCATATGATTTATTTCAAACAGTTTTAGCATTCCTTTATGCTATCTATGGTTTAAAATCAAAAGTCCCTTGAGGGGCAGGTACTCAGATGATATTTACTAAATATATTGCTCTATATCAGATGTACAACATAACAAATGCTTTTCAACTTCCAAAATATTGCTGTGACTTTGACAAGTGCTACATATAATGGTCCCATGTTACAATGGATTTGGATATAAGTAAAATGTTCATTGGAGTGACGTTTTCATTATGACTAAGCATTTATCAACATATCTGTATATATTTTATCCAATTATGTCTGGTGAATTGTAAAAATGTGGTTTAGTATTGTGAAATATCAACCTTTTGGAGATCATACTATAAAATATCACACTATACTTTTTCAGCCAACTGTTTGCAAGAAAATACTATTAAATGAATTTAAAAAACATGCAATCAACAAGTATTTTCAAATTTCCTCAAAAGGCCATTAGTGCTACCAAGTAGCCCAAGTGGGCCTGTTATTGCTATCCTTGTATTGGATTTGAGACATACCCCATTAAAAGTATCAGAATGAGGTTTGACCAAAATCTCAGTTTGATCCAAACATTAAGTGTCATCAATACCGTATCCGTTATAAAGTCTTTGTGATGGTAGCAAGGACATCTAATCTAAGCCAAGATTAAGTCAGTTATTGGCATTTCCTTTGTAAGTAGCAAATTCTAACAAGATGTTATTCACATAAATTCAGAACAGCATGCTTAATCATTTTCTTTATAAATAACACATCTAGCATATCCACCAGGTCAAACAAGATCAAGTTTCCCTAGAGGTGCAAGACTGAAAGTAAAAAGTCATCTTTATGTTAGAAAATGGACATAAATTTTACTAAAATAGAAATATCCCTTTGGTTTCAGAATTGTGGGTGAAATATAACATTTGGGGATTTCTGACAAATGAGAGTAAAGAGAAATTGTTGAAGATCCAATTTCACTTTTATAGAACTTTTCAACTTGAGTACATATTTAATTCAAATTTTTCTAAGGTCAAATTTGTGGTCAGTATCTTTAATTCTTAATATCCAAAATAAGTAGGTTTAATGCAATTACATGCATTCTAGTTAAGTTTACTAATAATCAACAGCCAGAATGTGAATAAGTTTTAACACACTTGTGATGTATGAAAGTAGAGGTAGATGAACAATATGCACAGATTATACTGGTATTCTAAATTTGTAAAGACCATAAAGTTAGGCCAATGAATTAATATCATTTATCAAAACATGGAATTTGATCAAATTATGTCACCTGGTTTAAGAGTAGTCCTGCTAAGTTTTGTTTCCATTTTTAGTAATATAGGTAAAACCCATGATAATGAGATTCATTATAATGCAATTCTGCTTAAAATGTGACGGCAGCATGGTTCCCATTTTATAATTTAAGGTGACCTCTCTTTTTAACACACTAAATATATGATCTCAGAAAAGCCGATTATAGGTATAACTAGGAGATTATATGATCAAGAGGTTATTTAAAACTGATGACATTGAAATTTCAATGCATATCTATGGGGAAGTTTTTAAAAAAATTTGTTAACACAACCCCACATATATCGCTATGTTATTCTTTGGACCCTGAGCATCATTATTATAGGTTGTACCTACAGTGATAATATTAGGAAAAGCTCATTTTTTATAGATACTATCCTCAGGATGCTGCCTGTTAAATTTGTTTAAATGCTGAACAGATCTAAAATAAATATAGAAAACAACTAAGTATGATGCATGACAGATGGAAGTCCATACCATATTAAGCAGATTAGCTTACAATTCAGTGAAGTCGCTCTATATCTAAACATTTAAAAAACATATGAACAGTTTGTCTATCTTCAAAATAACATTTTGTCCATTCTTCATGTTATTTTCAACCAATGATAGTTCAATATGAACAAAATTTTAAACTCAAACTTGTTTGTATTATCTGCATACCAAAAATGCATTTCAACCAACTGCATGAACTGCATGCAGTTTTGTAACAGATTTCTTTATTATATACAAGTGAAATCAACTACTTTGAAAATATATTGAAGAACAGTTTTGCAAGAATACTGAAAGCAATAATACATATGATTCTTAATATATTCCACACTATCCTTAACATTGTAGCATAATATTTTCCGTTAAAAAAACATGAATGACTACTGCATAAAATTACTACATGGTTATATTATATCCGTGATCCAGATGCGTGATTAAAATATACCATTAAATTCTCTGCAGAATTTGACAAAGCTCTCATAATTTGATGGTAATTCAAGAACACAGCCACAGGTGTGAGCAATTGGTCTCCTGGTGAATTCAGAGTCACAGCACACTAACCGAACAAATATCCTTTGTACAGTCAGTCGATCAGCACCTGCAATAAATCAGTATAATGTTATTCAAATATATGACATTTAGATATGCTTGAAAGATTAACACAAGATTAAAAGAAATATGGATTTCTGGGGAAGCATAAGTATTTGAATTCTGGGGATGTATCTAAATAATAGTGAACTATACAACAAAGTTCTGTATTAGCGAACAGTGCATGCTTTCAAAGTTATCTCCATGCACATCTGCATACTTTCACAGATTGATTATCAGTTGTTTAATGCCATTTTGTTTTCAATTTCTGGTATGTTTGTTCATATACTGGAAAACTCTACTTCCATCTGTATGGTGACTTTTCTAATCATCTGCTTATTAGCTAATCTTAGATAATAAGATACAGGCAAAAATTGGCTTGTGCTACCTTGTACATCAGGGCTGTTTGGAGGATCATGCAAAGTTTGGATGATATTTTCCTTCAAGGAGTCTGTCAAGATGGCAAATTTATGTGTGGATGCAATGTCATGGAGTAAATTAACATCTTGGGTACCAGTTGACAATAACTGTCAACACTTTGAAAGCATACAAATGTCCAGTGATACTAGCTGAATCAGTCATCAGTATCTGGTTGAATTAGCCATTTGCATAAAACAAAAATGCATTTAAAACTATCTTGACAATCCAACTATCTCAAACAATTTGAGATATTTGCTTGTTTCCTCCAATCTAAATTTTTTATATTTTTCTCTTGCTTTAGGTAAAAAAAGTAAATCCATGTTTCTTATACTTTGCATCCTTACCTGTGACAAATCTCAAAAAGTTCTTCAGCATGTCTTCAGAAAGACTTTTAATATACTTCTTCAGATACTGAATAGTTTCCCTCTCTGCATTGGACAAGTTATCTGGAACATCCAGGATCTGCAGCACTTTTTTTGTTGAGAGAGCCAGACATAAAAATAATTCACTAAGGTCTCCTGGTAGCAACGGTTGAAGATCCAAACAGAAAATATCATGCCAACATTCAGCAACAAAGGCAGGTGCCTGGATGAGTTCCTTGTGGGCCACCTGTTTCAGTATTGTACTAATGTTATCTTTGGTTGGTCTGTGACGCACATCATGTGATTCACAAGCTTCAAGTATATCGTCAAAGTTTACAGAATTGAAATCAGTTGAAGCTTGTATAAATACGTCTTTTTCCATGTCAGAAACATACTCCATAAATGTACTGACAAGACTGTCACTGTCAGTATGACTGTTGCCTGGACCATCCATTGCACTTGACAAAAAAGGTAAAGCAAGCTGAATGGGGAAATATCTCTCTTGTTTGTACCCAAGAATAATTATTCTGGCACAAGCTTTCCAATGTTTGTCAGTCATGATGTGAAAAATGGCTGGAACTTTAATATGATTGCCAACTGTGCATGTTTCATAGAATGTATGCCAAAATTCTGATAGTGCATCACGTAAAATACCACCTGTCCTCCCCAGCCTCATTTTGACCATTGGGTAATATCATTTCTACTTCAATGTTTGTGCCCCTTAAATCCAAACTACTATTTTCCAAGAAGAATTCAATAAATTCTTTGAAAACATGTCCTCTATGGAGCTGAATTACTTTCACACATGTCCCAATGGTCTCATTTAGATCAGAAATTTCTGATGTTGGAATTAAGTATGAGAACATAACCTCACTGCTATCATCTTGAGAGTGACTATAAGTTGCCATATCATGGGACAAAGGAATTTTTTCTGAGGAGAGTTGTAAGGCATTATCAAATGAAGAATCATTTGAAACTTCATACATGTTAGATTCTCTGCCAAGTTCTAATAGTTGTCCCAAGTGTATGTCTCTTTGAACTTCTGATGCTTCTTTATTGGTGGCAAGGTCTGAGGATTCATTATCTTTAGTCTCAGAATTTCCAACTGAGGCACTTCTCCTAATTGTTGCCATATATACACGCAACAATTTCATTTTTGTATCATTATATACTTCCTCTAAAGTTTTTTCTTGAGGAATGGAACATTTGCTAAAGTCACTGATATCAAATGTAAACTCATCAAGCTTGCCTCGCATTAATTCTCCATTAGGAAAGAATAATATCTTTTCCAGTAATTCTGTCATTGTAATGTGCAAGTCAAGTTTAATTTGTCTTGTACCACCACCACTAGCTGTTTTGACCTGCTTATAAGACTCGGTTACTGGATCAAAATCCAACCATCCAACTTTCAACTTTCTTTGTACCTTTCGTGCATTTCTATTTCCAATTAAAGAAAGATAGCGTCCATGAGACTGATTACTGTCTTCACCAACAGCAATATTATTTTTCTATGAACTGAGTCGATCTTTCAACCGCATCAAAAGATTGCGCTTTCTATCCTCACTTGAACTTCCTCTTTCATTGACTCGGAAGATACAATTTGTCTAGCAAAGGCAAGCACTGCTATTCTGTCACCATACTTAGGAACATATTCCTTTAAATCCTCATCTGTCATCAGAGCAATGACAGACTCGTCAACCTATAATGTTAAAATAATGACAAGATTGAGGATAAACAGAAGAAGAATGGGTTGCATTTTAAATGTACATTTTCCCCCTAACCATCATAACAATTGATTTTATTATGTGATGCTGGCACTTCACAGAGTGAAGAAAAACAAAGCAAGGTGTAAAAAAAAGTTTTTAAAAAAAGATAAATATGAAAACTGATATTTGAGATTTTTCAGGTCTCTATTTAATCTTCCTCTCATGAAATACAATAGTTCAGTCAATGTAAGAAGCATACAAAAAGTTACACTTTTAAAAACTGAAGCTAAGCTTGACATTTGTTAAAACAATGAACCAGAAGGCAGAAATCATGAATCTCACTCCACAAAAGAAAACCAAATGTTCCAAAAGCAAGCCATTAACATGTATAAAACCATGCATGCCAAAAATGTCAAGTACAAACAAAAGTCATTCAATGTGACTTGTGCTCTACTGGCAGAACAGAATTTCTGCAGTATCAAAATCTTTATTCTCCAATTAAACCTTTATTAAATTAGCTGCTGTGGTGGATATATTCAGTGTCAGAATGAGATTGGTACCCATTTCATTTAGGACAATCAATATTTTATTTAGGACCAACACTACATCATAAGTAGTCTTCTGGAGGAAACCAAACATTGATATGATTGTCTATTTCAGAGGTGTAACTATAAAACAAGATTTTCAAAATGGCTGCAATGGTGTCCTCACTGGACATTACATTCAAACCATTTTCATGTAGGACCATCTAGACATAAGAACACATTCAGTAAAAAAAAAAAACATGTTGATATTTATTCAGGATAAAGAAACAATTTTCAAGATGGCTTAGACTGACATTAAACTGGCACATGTTCAGTTCATGCCAATTAGACATGATAAGAAGTGTTCTGGTGATTGTAACTTGTCATTCTAGAGAAGTAATGATAAAATGTTTAATATGACTACTATGGTGGCCATAAGCAGCAGAGAGGGTGAATCGGACAACCTTTTTTGACTTTTTTTGATTATGCTTTCCAAAATGGCACTAGACCCTTCTCGCGAAATCTCATGTTTTTAACCAAAAAAAAATCATTTGACAAATAGACCCTTAGTGATTGTTGTCTGAAAACATGAATTTTCGCAGGTGATACTGTATTCGCGTTTTCGTTGATGAATCATAAATGTCACAATGATGTTGTGATTCACCCTCTCTGCTGCTAAGGGTTACGGTGAAAACCGTCCGATTTACCCTCTCTGCTGCTTCAACCGAATATTTGATCAAGTCCTTAGGACGAAAATCACTACGACTTTACAAACAGACTAATCGCTAACACCTCGTCTTGTAAATCAATCAGATTATTGGACTGATCTGTGAGTTTGAAATTAATTCTGGTTAATGAATTATTATGACATCGCATATAGACTGGATTAGTTGGATCCTCAATAATTAGAAACCCTGGAGGAGCTGTTGGTGCAAATGAATACAAAATATACCCCTGCTGAGCTTGATTTGATCGTTCTAGATTTATTTGATAGCTTCCTTCGATAACATCACACACTAAATTGATCGCTATCACCGATGAAATATTCACATTGAACGGAGCAATATGCCTGCCGCCGCCATCTGGGTCATTATTATGTTTGAGGATTTTTATTTCCTGTGATGTTGTTTTTTTCCATGTATCATGAATTATTTTAAAACCAATATCGATGGCATCATCGAGAGATTTTTGTAGTTCTAAGAGATTATATCCTGGTAGATTGAATTCGGAAATATTTTCTACACTTATATGATATTTTGTCGCAAATTTTATTTTCGTGTTAGGGTGTCTGGCAATGGATACCTCTCGTATGATTAGTGAATGAAATATATTCATGTCACTGAGGATTCTGTTACATGTTTCTATGACGCTGATAAATTCATCTCGGGTGAGAGTACCGGATTTAAGGGATATTAACAACAGTGAAATATCGTTATTGAAAGCTGTGAAATTTTCAGTGATTTTATCCTGTCGAGTTATGTAGTATTTCTCCCCTCCCTCATCTGATTCAGTGAAAAAATTCAATTTGTCATAATCGCTATAGCTTTTTATTAGATTGTCAAGTTTTGTCCTGTCTGTGACATAATCAGTTTTTTTTGGTTCTGGTAAATCAACGGTTTTTCCCCCGGGTGGTAATTCAGGCCATCCTAGTACGGTCCTTATTGAGCTTTGATAGACATCTACGACATAACCCTCTGTGCTTATTTCAATGGAAGATGACAGTGTTGGCTCATGAACTGTTATAGCTATTTTTGATTCTTTTCCAGTAATCGATTTTATTCTACGCGCGAATTCATTATTGATTTGTTCGATTTGGTATGATCCGGTTGGTATGGAAACAACATTCCAGTCTGGGGTACCGTCTGGTTTATTCTTATTTGCAAATACCAGTGAATTATTGGGTTGTTGACCACCAAATGATTTTGACCTAATATTTGGCCAGCTATGATACACTCGTAATTTTGCTAGCGCTATCTCCTTCACTGGGACCGGAGAGGGGAAATTCACACTGAATTCTGGATTCGTTGAGGTTATTGAGATCATGCTGGTTTGTACTGGGTTCGTGTTCTCCACTATTTGTTGAAGTAATTCCATCGGTGTTGTCATCGTTATTATACTCATGATGTATTTCTAATTTTGATACTGCGGAATCATAGACACGTATCATCACTGAGAACTCACTATCTGATATCGTTGAGGTTATTGAGATCATTCTGTTTTTTTCCAATTCCATCGGTGTTGTCATTGTTATTATACTCATGTTTTTGTATTTCTAATTTTGACATCGCAGAATCATATATATCTACCATCGCTGAAAACTCACTCTCTGATATAATTGTATCATCGAGAGATGACGATATCAATGAGGATAATTGCGAGCATGCAGTGGACACAACATGAAATTGAATTATGTAGTCTTGTAGTTTCCGTTGGCTGCATGATGATATTTTTTTTGTGATTATTGAAATAATTCCAGCGATTGTTGTTGCCGCAGAAATGCAAATTGGAACAGCTATCGGAGCCATCATTGTCACTGAAGACAGTATAATACCAGCTCCGGTGATTACACCACTCACTGAATATACGGTAACATCAATTGCGGTAATTCTCCTGCGATATTTTTTAATTTTCATTGCATACTCCTCAGACAGGGTTTTGAGTCTAGTTTGAAATTCTCTGACCTGATCATAACAATATTGCAATGATGAAATCATTTTTATTTTAAAAACGCTAGCGTTTTCAATTACGATTTACTTAAATCCGCTACGAATTCCACATACCACGTTGTTGAGACCCTAACCAAATTTTTATCAGTAGATGTGATTGTGAACTTTTCAGTTGTATTCTTGTCGATGATCGTTGAAATCGTATTATTGACCCCAGATGAACTGGACGATGAAATATTAAATTGAGTCAATGGTGTCACAAATGTTAATCGATAAATACCCTTAACGGTTGCAGTGATATCTAATTTGTTGTTTGTAGGTGTCCACTCAAATGATCCGTGTTTGATTGTGTATACTACATTGTTGGTTTTCTCATGAGGGATTTTTGTTTTTTCAATAACTGTTATCATCCTCGAAAAATCATTTTTGATGGCTTCGATGAAAGTTTTCGTCTCATCGATGGATTTTTTAATATCAGGGAGTTTTAGTTCAATTTTATCGAATGTAGTTCCAATAAATTTATCAATGATATTTCTACGAAATGCGGTAAACTGTTTTATGTGTTCTTCGGTTTTAGATTGAAGTGTTGCTAGTTCCAACAGAGAACTTTTTAATTCATCGTTGAGAGTTTTAAATCGATCTGTAATCGTCGAAAAAAGTACACCTGGTTTCAATTTACCCTGATCGGAAAATAACGCAACGGTGTTCTCGATTGCGTTTTGTTGTTTAACTAAAATATCATTCAACGACACATCACTGGTTTTCAATTTACCCTGATCGGAAAATAACGCGATAGTATTCTCGATTGCGTTTTGTTGTTTAACTAAAATATCATCCAGAGAAATATTACTAGATTTCAATTTACCCTGTTTGTCTTGAAATACAACTATCTCATTAGGATCAACATTTACTAAATTCAACGTCTCAGCGATTTCATCTTTAATTTTTTTTGTTATATCCTTGATAGAATCAGGGGTTGCAGTGTCATCGGGTTTGGGTTTCAGAGGTCTTCCCCAAATATCAATCATGATATTTTATATATCTCTCTCTAAAAAGCGATTACTAGTGTATTCATTTACGACAATGTGTGGTGGTTTTCTAGATGCTGAAATAGCGTTAAGGACATTTAATACTTCGCTGCCACATATTGGTGGATCATTGATTTGTTGTGTTGGTAGCGTAGAATACCAAGTCTTCATTGGAAATTTTTTTATATAACGCATAAACTCTTTTGGCAGGGCTAATCCATATGAATCAAAATAGACAATCCCACGTGGATCAATAGCGTATGCAACCCAGTGAGTACCAGGTCCAGTGCTGTTATCGAGATTAATAATACCTGTTTCAGTTTTGTTTGGTTGATGTGGTAATTGATCCTTCATAAAAACACCTCTGAAATTTTTTATGGCTAGTTTTTTAGCAGCATCCATTAAATCAAAATTGGACATTGGAACCATAGGTTCCTCAATTAATAAACCGGTCCTAGTCTCAGGCCTTTTCCGCTGTACCATGAATACGGGGTTCCTGGTAGTCTCAGGCCTTTTCCCTTTTTTTTATACCCTCGACCTTTCTTCGGTTCATATGATTCAGCAATGCTCTGTACCGCTTTTGTCCCCAAGCCTCCAACTACCCCCAATGCGGCCGCTTTTGCGACTGCTGGGGCTGCTGCCGCAACCAATGCTGGTAACGCAGCAAACAACGGAAATATACCACCTGTTTTTATCATATTTTTGATAGCAGCCGCAGAGAGTGTGATCTGAACTCCTTTTTTATCCTTGAAAGCATCATTGAAATGTTTCACTTGACGAGTTGTCAGTGACAATTTATTTGCCCCGCCATTCATTTGATTAGGTTTCAACGTGATTGTGGTTCCACATTGTTTAGCGGATTTTGATTGCAATTTTTTTAACTGACCAGGTGTCAATGACACATTGATATTACTATATGACATTATACAAATACAGATTGATCTAATTGCTATCAAAGATTTTCCACTGGTGCATCAATAAATCTCATTCGTCCACCAACACCTTCAAGCAGCATTGATTTATCACTGAGAATGACAGCAACCGCTCTATAATTAGCAATACCACCAGGACGGGTTACACGGGCTCTAAAGTGTATATCAACAACAGATTGTCTTGTTAAATCAAGATGTTCCTGAGAAAAGTAATAAATCGGATAGAGGCTTTTGAAATCCAATTGTGATATTTGCAAACCAGTATCCACATTTAGATCACGTGCCATAAACGACAATAAGTTATGATAGACACGTGAAATATGATTTTGACCGTAATCAAGTTGTACATCTTCAGATGGTTCCTGTTGTCCGTTTATTCTCAGTGAGACCTCTCTAACACCTAACTGATCAAATATCATATGACTTCGTTGTTGATTACCAACTCGTGCATTATTCTGTAATGCAATAAATATATGACGTGGAGCTGAAACTCCTTGTTTTGATGCCAGATGCCAAGTAAATATATCATCAACATTATCCAGTTTAATATCAGTGGTCACTGATAACCAACTCAACAATGATTTTCCTCCTTGGTTCATAAATGATAACAATTTTTCTTCTGCTATGATTGATGGAGTTAACACTGGCATCCACAATGCTAGTTTTGTTAAATGGACTTTACCATCAGCAACACCAGCAGCATGCCATATTGCATCATTATCAGTACCCTTTCGTACAAGCGCTACTGTGTGTTTAGCTCCATAAATAACTTTTCGGACGTTTCTACAGAATCCGAATATATGATGCAGTGGAATTGCACATGAAAATTGTCGACGCTGTCCTTGCAACGTTAATACGCATGTTGCAAATCCTAGATTGAAATTAGTAATATTATTTATGACATCAAAATCACCAGCTGGTCTTGTATATCCGTCTGGTGCTGGATTAACTGAAGAAGCATGTGTTGCCTTGACTCTAGAATACTGGACGTGTTCAGGGTGATCAGTAATATCCTTAGAAAACATCATAGATGGACCCGCTGATTTTGTATAATCATCAGAATATCTCGCTAACCCTATGATTGTTGTAGCCACATCAACTTCACGGTCAATGGATTCAATTTCTTTTCCATCAATGAGATATCTTGCACTTTCAAATAACGCCATTATGCCATTATTGACAAAACCAACTCGGATAGTTGGGCTAATGTCATATGGTGGATCATTATGATCAGCATCGTTTGTTACAAGTTCTCCTTCTACTTCAATAAATGCTTCACAAGGCAAAAAGTATTTACTGGTATCATAAACTTGAAGTTCAATTCGTGATCGGAGATCGGGTTGTATTGCATGATAAGAATAAAATTGAAAATCGCGTACAGAATCATCTTTACGCACTGGGGCCTCCATATCAAATGCTGGATCAGGTGACCTTTTGAACATTTTATTCTATTTATCAGAGTCTAAATCGGATTTTCCATTTCATCGTGAAAAACGCTAGCGTTTTCTACGTGGTTTTTTAAAGCTACTTCCTGCTATCATGTTTGCTATCATGTTATCTTGGTCCCCTTGATTTATCAAGGGAGTCACCAATGACGCTAATTTTTCATCTACTGCGTTATTTATAATTTTACTAACACTTGCAGGCATCTCTGCTGTAGATGGCAATGGTACCTGTTTCTTTTTTCGTCTCACTAATGATGTTAATTTATTCTTCGCAGTTGAAAACGCTTTCCCGGCAAGATCTCCAACAGTACTAATACCCTTATCACGAATAACATCAATGGCTTTCATTCCTAATTGTTTAGCTAACGGCATCACTTTTGGGGCGATTCTTGTAAATAACCCTGCAATGGTATTACCTAAACCATCTCCGTAGTATGCTCTATAAACAGGCAATCGTGAGTTTACCACATAGACGGGGGTTGGTTTATCATGATTGTAGTGTATAATCATCTTGTTATAAAACTAGTAGTTTTTTAATTAGTGATCAATCGCTGTAATAACCATGGGCATCTTTGTGATTTTCAACTAACTCAGCAATGAGTTCTCGATATACATTAATGTCCATGATACCACCGGCAAATAATCGTCTACAGGTATCAGCTGCTTCATTAATTATTTCCGGAGAGTTATTTCCGGCTCGTTTCCCTCCGATGAGAACTTCTAACCGTGATATATCACTGAGAATGTTACCAGGACAAGTAACGCTAGTGTTTTCAACTATGCCGCTGCCTAAATACTCATCTTCAGTTGACTCCTCTTTACCAAAAAATCCAGTTGGATACTCTACTTTACTCAATACTTTGTCTTTAAAACTCTCAAAATTATTGCGGTTTCTTTCTGTGATTCTAAATCTACCACAGTTTGCCAGGTATACTTTTTTTATCCAATTCTCGTCGTTTTTTATATACTCTTTATACCCTTTGTTTACAGCTATTTCTCTTTTATCGAGTGAAAAATTCCGCGCGGTAAAGTTAATTAAATCATTGTCATCTTTAAAACTTTTAATTATGTTGTATGCATAGTTTGTAAATATAGTTTGCGGTGAATACATTTTTTCTATAGTAACGTCTTCTTCCTCTTCTTGTTTTCTTGCAATAGCACCTAGTTCTTCTAGTACTTGCTCTTTTTTTTGTTGTTGCCGTGAAGTAGCTACTATATCCACTGGAAGTGTTTCTAAAGACTTTTTTGTTTGTTTAGTTCTTTTTGCTATTTTTTCTAACACAGGGAGAAAAGTCTCTTCTTGTTTTTTTCCTTGCTCTGAGATTGTTGACACTATCTGTTTCGTTGTTGTAGTTATTGGTTTAAACAACTCTTCAGATCCCGCAGCAAAGTCAGTCTGAAGACTCTGTCGTTCTTGCAGTTTATTCCTGACAGAGTCGCGAATTGGTATAAATTTCTTAATTGCATCTAGTCGCTCACGAGCCAATCGGGTCGTTAATGCTTCATTGACCATTATTTGAAATCAGAAACCATTTTTCAATTGCAAAACAATTTTTCCTATCAATGATTCCTTCCCTAACGGTCCAATTTTTTATTCAGTGTGAAATAGTTGTTATTGCTGTGAAAAATTTTTATTTTTTATTGCTGTGAAAATTTTTTATTTTTTATTGCTGTGAAATATTTTTATTTTTTATTCATTGATTTTGCCTGTTTTTGACAGTTTTGGTGCCATTTTGTGCAATTTTGGTGGTTTTCAGTTGAAAATCTCAAAGAGATTTTACAGTCAAGTAGTCGATTTTACATGGGATTTTCCATAAGGAAAAGCTGTTAAAACTCATTTTTGATGAATTTTAGCCATTTTTCATCAATTTTTGCCTGTTTTCAGTGATGTTTGGTCATTTTTCATCGATTTTTGGTAAAAAAAAACCTCGTAGGGTCAAGTAGTCGATTTTGCATTGGATTTTTCATAGAGAAAAGCTGTTAGGATTCTATTTTATTTTCGCGGTGTGAAATATTTTCACTGATTCAATCAAAAAATGCTAAAAAAATGAAAATCTCAAGGAGATTTTACGGTATGACAAAATCTTTTGAGGGTCGGTCAATCAAAATAGTTCATTTTCTTGAATTAACGCTCGTAAGTTTCTAATTTTAGAATTAACTTCCTTTTTCAATTCATATTCGTTACCCAGTTCTTTTCGTATTCCTTCCACGATAGTATACAACGGAACAAACACACCTACTTCACTGGAAAATGCAAGAGAGTCCCGAATAGAATTCAGAATTTTTTTGATGAGTGCATATTTCTTTGGTAACATATACTTGTTAGTACTAACTCCGTATTCTATATCCTGAAAATCCGACTTGATTTGATCAGGATTTAACCCATCTGACAATTTAATATCCTGATTTTTCAATTTTGCAATTTCAACTATGATGGTATTCATATTTTCAGAATTCATATATGATAATACATATTTCTAATTCATTTTTCAAAAATAAAAGAGCCGTTAATATTTTCAAAATTCATTCTGTATATATAAATATATTTTTTAAAATTAATTCTGTATATATAACTATATTTTTTAAAATTAATTCTGTATATATAAATATATTTTTTTAAATTAATTCGGTATATATAAATATCTTTTTTAAAATTAATTCTGTATATATAAATATATTTTTTAAAATTAATTCGGTATATATAAATATATTTTTTAAAATTAATTCTGTATATATAAATATAAATGCAGACAAAAATAAATAACAACCATGATGAGCGGTTATCAGTCATTTGGCCCCGTTGATATAGGCCACTGTGTCTTTCATAGGGTTCTTTCTTTGAGTATTTTTCTCAAATTTCCATTTTTTTTTTTTCCTGAGATTTCTTCAATCTCGACTGACCCTATGACCGTTTCTTTTGGCCGGTAATTCATTTTTGAACACCATACGGGGCTACCCAAATGTGACGGAGAGCTAATTACATCCATGGATGTTATTTATTTTAGGTCATTTATATTTACATTCACCGGAAACATATTCCCCTAAGAGTGAATCTAACTCGTCAAATAACGGGTTAGAATCACAAGAGGGTATGTTTACGTGAAATGACCTAGAGGTTACATATATACGACAACACATCTTTGGAACTCCTTGGTTGCCTTCACATCCAAGTAAGCCCAAAGGAAACCCAAAACATACATCTCCGGAAGGGAGGCCTAACGTGGCAAACGCCATCTTAGACCGCCCAGAAGATATGCTTGGGTGTGACGTCACAACATATACTTAATTAACTTAATTAAGGACAGCACAAATACCGTATATATCTCCACTCGAGTGTTGTGGCAAATTGTAGGTATACATATACTTAATTAAGGACAGTACAATACCGTATATATCTCCACTCGAGTGTGTGTGGCAGATTGTAGGTATACATATACTTAATTAACTTAATTAAGGATGGATTATAATTCAATGATGATGTAATGATGATGGGACGGCACAAGACAGCACAAACATGAAACGACGGGGCTGATTTTCTACGGCCATCCGACCAATCAAAAGCAACCCATGAAATTAAACCCGGTTGCATGATTGAGAAAAGTCAACCACGCACACGTGTCAATGGCGTGGGTTATTTTTGACTGGTCGGATTGGCCTTTGAAAGCCCCAGCTTTAAACCTTTCATTTAGTATATAAGGTGACTAATACAGCAGCGTCAATCCACAGGGTGTGTTATTTTATTTTCTTGAATTACTTGTTAATGGTGCTTCACAGTATTTAAATGAGACAGAATATTTGCATAAAGCACTAAAAAAAAAGAATATAATCGTTTGAAAACATTTTATATTTGATTTCTTTTCTAATTAATTATAGCCCAGCCGCTGAATCACAATTTAAGGGGAAATAACCCATAAATCAAGTTGACACCATCTAAGGGAGAGAGTATATAAGGCGACTTAATACAGCAATCCACAGGGTGTGTTATTTTATTTTCTTGAATTACTTATTAATGCTGTTTCACAGTATTTAAATGAGACTGAATATTTGCATTAAACACTAGAAAAAAGAATATAATTGTTTGAAAACATTTCTTTTCTTACAAAACAATGCCCCCGCCGCAGCATCACAATCTAAGGGAGATAACCCATAAAACATGTTAACACAATCTAAGGGAGAGAGTATATAAGGTGACTTAATACAGCAATCCACAGGGTGTTATTTTATTTTCTTAAATTACTTATTAATGGTGTTTCACGGTATTTAAATGAGACAGAATATTTGACTTAAACACTAAAAAAAAAGAATATAATTGTTTGAAAATATTTCTTTTCTTATAAAACAATACCCCGCCGCTGAATCACAATCTAAGGGAGATAACTCCCTTGGTTATATCCATTGGTTATATTTAAGAGTTGTCTCCCTTGGTGTTATTAGACATACGAAAATCGAATTTTTTGTCCTGTCTCTTTTGAAATGGCCGTTAGATAAATCCCCCTTGCAACCTTTTGTACCGAGGCTCTACAAATATTGAAATACTTGCCGGCTTCATATAATGATTGAAATATTTTTTCTGCGTTAGTTGTTGTATTAAAAGATTTCACAGGTCTCTTCCCAACCATTTTGCAAGTGCTAGTCCTTCCTCGTTTCAAATTCTCACTCTGTGTAACAGCTTCTAAATTTAATAAAGAATTATTCTTTGGATTAGAATCAATGTGATCGATAACAAAACCATTTTTGATCAATCCATTAAAACATTCAAATATGAAACGATGATTGTGATATTTCTTCTTTCCAGCGCTAAACATCAAATACCCTTGATTAGTCACAGTACCAACTTATTTCTTTAGTCTACGGTTTCTTACAACACCATCACTGGATGCCTCATAATTTGTAATCAAGGGATGTGGTCTGAATTCTTGGTTCATTTGTATACTAACTATTGTTTGTCTAATTCATTAATAACATCACTGGAGAATCTTTCAATGTAGTCTTGAGGAGTTCTTATGATTTTATCCTTGTCAGGCACACAGTCAGGGTCAGAATTTCTGATTGAAAATCCATTTTTTATTCTTTTATCATAATAGCGTTTTAGTTCCCTGTATCGTTTGCCGCCACACCTGAAACATAACTGCGATTTTCCCCTGACCCCAACCCCACATCGAATACAGGGTAACGGACCAAGGCTTCCACGACGAAAGCTTTGCATATGATACCCACAGAATTCCCTTCTGCATGATTTGTTACACGGTGTCACTGATCCAATCATGAGCCATTTGCAATGATTCATTATACTTAAATCTTTCATTTAAATGCTTGTTTTAATTATAGTATGGAGGAGTTCGAGAGATTATCGAAAATTAAGCCTTGGAAAAGTGTTCAATTCAATCTTGATAGAGTTTCTGATACACCAAAGAATAAAATTCTTGATAGAACCTTGATTAGTAAAATCAGAGACTGTTTTAATGAATTCAAGCGTGATGGGGCAGCTCATTGTTGGTCAACATTTCGAATTGATGGTGTTGTTGATGCTACCATGAATGATGAAAAAGCAGCAGTGATAATCTCACGTCTTGGGGAAGAAAGAAATTTTTTTCGAATAAAATTCCTTATCCGTGATAATGGAAAATGGATCATTAGGGACAAATACGAGCCTATTCTTAAGGACAAAAAAACTGTCACTGTGACTCAGGATTCAAAACCAGGAATTTTGACTGGAATTGACAAACCATACTACGAAAGATCTTATCCTGTCACAGCAGTTGTTTACGGGATATATCCGCTCAATGACAAACCCGATATTGCAAAACTAGCACCCATGAAATATTCGACAGGGCTCAATTGTGTAGCAACACGAATAATGGAACACTTCACAAATGCGTCCCGGGGAAATAAACTAACTGATCTAAGACGAAAAAAAATAACCGAATGGGAACTGACAGTGAAACAGCATGGGGCAACAATTCAGGATATAGCCAAATTAGAAACATCATTGAGATTTCCAATATCAGTAACGACAATCACCGGTGAAGTATTATACGAATCGAAATATAAATCAAAAGGAAACCCAATACAGATTATTGATCATAACGAACATGCATGGTCATCTGCAGTAACAATATTTCCACGGGATAGAACCGTAAAATATCTATCCCAAACCGAAGAGTTTTTTTCAGAGCAGAAATTATTTGATGCTATTTACCATTTGAGTAAAAACGATCCTGTGTCAATGTGGCTATTTCATAGTACTTCAGACGAGGAATGTAGATTTGATCAGTTTGTAAGGCCCAACGGAGAATTATACCGTACTGAAGAGCTGCATAATCAAATGAAACAACTAGCTAGTGAGTTTTCTCTGGAGGAAGACAACGATCAATTATTAGCAAACTGTTTTACAGTACCATCAATTGCAGCACATTTTGCTAGAAAGAAAAACGCGTGGAAACCAACACGAAGTGAGTTCTTATCAGAGGTCAAATTGTCTTGTCTTGAATACGGCCATGGAGGATTATGGAATACAAAATACACCGCTGATACCGTTATTTCAGTTGATATGATTGCATGTTATCCAGGAAGTTTTCTCGGGTATGGAGAATGCGAGAAATATTTCAAACGATTTGGACACCCCACACACGAAATGACCCGTGTTGCTATTAATGGACCACTGCCACATTTCGATTTAACCGGATTCACTTGTGTAGTATCATTTGAAATGGCTACAGGACTTCATCCGTGTAGTTATCTTTGGATTGGTAAACACATGTCTGAAAAGCACTGGATGCCAATAGTGTTATTACGGTATATGCTTGATTGTAAGATGTTAAAATCATTAATTGTCAGTGAAGCAATTATATCCTATCGAGCACAGAAATCAGTCTGGTTACCACAACCTGATCTAGAAAAAATAATTAGCGAAGAGCGAAAACTGTTTCCAAATTTCAGTGAACAACAAATCATGGATTGGTCCAAACAGTTATTTGAAATCAGAAACAATGAAGCAAACGATCTTGGATGAAGAATAATCGGTAAATTCACTCAGGGTGGTAAATATGATAATACGAGATATTCTTCACGATTGATTATAGACAATGCTGAATACGATTTTGTAATCACGGATTTAACGAATAGGGGCCTATATGTCAATCGTAAGGACGCATTTATGTCCGATGGAACCAAATTGGGTACAATTGTTACTTACACTGATGGATACAATCCGCAGTACACACATTTGAGAGCTTCTATGCTTGGTTATGCTTCTATTAATTTATTTTCAATGATCAATAGATTTCCTAACACCGCAGTTAGAGTTGCCACTGATTCATTTTACATAAATAGCAAAATGGCTGATTTTAAGGCTACTGGCAATGAGAATTGGGGGACATGGAGAATTAAGAAGGAAATGCTTCATGATTATATTCAATCAGCAGATGTTACCATTGAAAATAATTACTTAGAAAGCAATCAATGTTCAGAATTTTCTAGTGCACCACCGATTTCTGATCCAATCTGTAGATATAAAACAGTTTATTTAAACGGCTGTGGTGGGTCAGGAAAAACAACCCGGGCAATTGAGTTATTTCGTAGAAACGCTAGCGTTTCAAAATCAAATATGATTGTGCTAACACCCACACGAAGACTTGCAAGACAGATGATACAGAGAGGGGTTAATGCCTGCACTTATCACAGCTTTTTCCGATGGAAGGGAGATAAATGGACTCCTGAGCGTATGGGAGAGAAATTTATTCCTGAAATTATCATTTGGGATGAAATAGACACAGTGTCAGAAGATGTATTAAAAATATTTCTTGAGTGGTTGTTATTGAAGAATACAAAAATCGTCATGTGCGGTGATCACGGCCAACCACCACCATTTGTCAGTGCTTCCCCACATGAATGGCTAAAGGGTTTTGTAGACTATTATGAAGAAATTGATACCGATCATAGATCACTTGATGAAAAATTAAAAGAATTTAAGAAATTAATTAGATTACAACCGGACAGAATCCAGTGTGAAATAGCACGTGAAATAATTTCAGAAACTCCAATGAATGAGTTTTGGGAAGCATGGAGACCAAATGATTTGATCATTGCAAGTAGAAAAATAGTCAGAGACACACTTCAGATGAAATTATTTGAATTGCATAAACAAAAATTCGCAACACTTCCAGTGCCTCTTTGTTATAGGCCATCGGATACACGAAAACAGAACATTGAAGTTGATATTCCAGGCCCAAAATCCGAAGGATTTCAAAAACAGAATTTAGTATTAAATGATATTGTGCTGGTTGATATCAATGTCGTTGAAGATGCATTGCGTGCTAATAAATCCCCGTGGACGCTAGGATACGCAGCAACAATACATTCTTCGCAAGGATTGACTATATCCGATACAACTGTTTGGATGGTAGATAATCGCATCGAATGGTCAAATTTAGTTTATCTCGCAGTGTCTAGAGTACGAAAAATAAATCAACTTCGAAGAATTGTCTTCGATGATGAAATCATTGGTGACGATAATGATATTCATGTTAGCATCATTAATAAAAAAATCTCCGGTTACAAACAACAAGACAAAAAAAAACAGCGAGAATTTGACATTGATGCTGAATTAATAATCACTTTGAAGCAACAACAGAATAATCACTGCGCAAGTTGCAATTGTATAATGCGTTGGCAGTATTCGGATAAAGATCCTCGCCAATTTACCGTTGACAGAAAAAATAATAGTCTCGGTCATGTCAGAAACAATGTGATGTTGACTTGTCTTGAGTGCAATAGACGCAACGGTGCTAGTTAAGCCCATGCGGTGGTAATTGAGTATCCTCGGGTATCACTTGTAATTGTTGTCTAGTAAAACCTCGTTGAGGGGCAGTTGAATCCAGTTTATAGATTGGAAGTCTACCCGTAGATCGTGTTATACTAGATATCTTATGTGCAGTAATACTCCAAATAGGATCAGTAGCCCTTTTTCTGCCACCCTCAAGCTCTCCTGGTTCATATAAATACCTCACAATGACATTACTACCAAGAATTGGTTCTTTGAAATCTTTTTGAATTTCCATTTCAGGTATTGACTTCTTTTTAATCGCATTGATAGGTTTCAAATTAATTGTTCTAGTAATCTCGTTATTCAGTGCAGTAATCACAGCTGGTAACCTTTTAACCCATTCACGGGATCTTTTTTCTTGGATGAATTCTTTTGCGTATTGATATCCAAATAACCGCTCAGCAAGGGTTTTATTAAACCGTTCTACAATTGCCTGATCACGATGTAGCGCAGTATGTCCTCGTCTGATAGTGACATTATGATTTTTCATTATTGATAACACTGCACCCTGAAATTCCTTGCCAGGATCAATTTGTAATAGATTTGGCCAGTGCAGAAGACCTCGTCGATAAATCCTTTCAAATGCAGAAGCCACTTCAGTGGCTGATTTTGTTTTTAACGGTTCTGCTTCTTTGTATCGACTTGCAATATCAACTACGGTTAATGCATATTTGTAACCGTGGTCATGTGGCAGAAATAATATATCAGCCTGATGAACTTCATTGGGTCCGGTTACATCAAAATGCGAGAATTGAATTTGTTTAGGCGGTGGTAGATAAATTTGCCATAGTGCCTGTTTAGATAACCAATGAGCCGCAGTGGTTTTTTTCACTTTTGCAGCGCTAGCGAGTTTATGGATTGCTGCCTTGCCTCTCCAGTATCCTCTTGGGGAATAATAAATAGATTCCATGTTGTTATTAATTACCAGCACCTAACATCAATTTACTTTTCATAGCCGATTTTATCAAAAAGGAAGCCAATTTTTCTTTGAAAGATTTATCAGGAACAGCATTTAACGCATGAATTAATTTCACATCTGCTAGATGCCTGTGCTGCAGATTACTGCTTTTATAAGATACATCATGAAGGTGACAGGCCTTATCAATGGCATTTATTGGTTCTTCACCTGGTCGGGGCTGATTTTGATTATTGAGTCTGATATCAAGTCTTGTTCCCGGTCCACAGTAGCTATATCCTGGAAGGTGCTTTTCTCCAGGGTATTTTGCCCATGGGGTTCCAGGGAGTTTAGTTAGCTTGGCTGCGATATCACCTCCTCGTTTTTTTTTAAAGGTTCCTTGGGTTTAGAAACAAATCTAAATTTCTTTGTACTACATTGTACGCATTTACCAGAAAGCGCTGATCGGTTATTTTTAGTTGTAATCGTCGTCAAGTCATCTGTGCCAGTACGTTTTTTACACTTCACACAATATAGATCCATAATTTATATATAACGGCATGAATATAATTGATTATTCAGCTACCCGACGACGGGAACCTATTAAACATCATGAAATGTTGCCGAATTCAATTAGAATGATTATAATCGGACCATCTGGAAGCGGAAAGACACAACTGCTACTTAATTTGATAACGAGATGGATGAAATGGAACAAATTGTATTTAATAGCCCCGAGTGTAGACGATCAGCGATGCTATGAAGTGCTAAAGGATTTTAACGAGAAAGCAAAAGAATTTCAAATCGATGAAGATTTTATTGAGTTTATTACTGATATAGAGGAAGCCCCGAGCATTGATGCTATTGATGGAAGTATTAACAATTTAGTGGTATACTATGATATCATGTTAGATAATCAAAAAAATCCCGCTAGAATATTTTCCCGAGGCAGGCATAAAAACACTGATGTGATATATGTCACTCAACGGTACACACAAATACCAAAAGTGATCAGAGATAATTGCAATGTGTTGTGTGTATTTAACGGCGTTGATACTCATACGCTACGAAATATTCATCAGACTTGGTGCAGCGGTGATATGAATCATAATCAGTTTAGAAATTTCTTTAGTCACGCTCAGTCAAAACCACACGGATTTGTGACAATAAATTTAGCAGACCCGAGGACACGATATCGTATAGGACTAGATCAAATATTCGGTTGAAGCAGCAGAGAGGGTAATCGGACGGTTTTCACCGTAACCCTTAGCAGCAGAGAGGGTGAATCACAACATCATTGTGACATTTATGATTCATCAACGAAAACGCGAATACAGTATCACCTGCGAAAATTCATGTTTTCAGACAACAATCACTAAGGGTCTATTTGTCAAATGATTTTTTTTTGGTTAAAAACATGAGATTTCGCGAGAAGGGTCTAGTGCCATTTTGGAAAGCATAATCAAAAAAAGTCAAAAAAGGTTGTCCGATTCACCCTCTCTGCTGCTCCATATTGGAAGTCAGATCAACTTCATTTTCTTTTAGGACCAACTATATTTCATAAGAAGTCTTAGTGAAAATCCCATGTATTCAGCAGGATTAGTGACAGTATGGTGGTCATATTCATTTGGATGTCCAAGTGACATCATTTTAATCAAGTCCAACTTGACTATATAATTAATGTGCTTGTAAAGTTTAATGGCAATCCTTTAAGTAGTTTAGGAAGAGTAGGAATACTTAATACACTAATGGTCATTTAGACGATAGACAATAGACCATCCTATAAGATTTTTGGTCTATGAACAGATAAGCTACAAATATTTCTTAAATGTGTAAATTGCTAAAATGGTCTGAAAATCGAAATGTGTCATTTACATAATAATATAAAAATATAATATGCCCACCAAATTTTAGTCATGAATCTCAAGTGACATTTTATGTAAATGTGCTAACAATGTCTGGTCAAAAATGCCTTACAATGGTTCCAATGAATGTCTAAAAAGTTTTAAAATAGGTCACATTCAATGGAACCTAATTAGGTCTTGGAATTCAATCAAATTATTTAAATGTCCAATATGGTCTGACCAAGCTCAATATATTTTTATTTTCAAATATCTCAAAAAAGTGTGATGGACAGATCTCTCTCTCCAATTGTGTGTGTGTTGTCTGCGTGCATGCATATTTATGTGTGTGATAAACTAGCAATCCTGTGTAGCTGATCACTGTAAGCAAATGCAGCTGTTAGATGATTCTGAACCATAAGAAAGATGTCTGACCCTTTGAACCCCATCTCCACAAGGAGTTACGTTTACTCCAAAGAAGTATAAAATTAAAAAAAAAAAATAATAAACACAAATGTTACTCAGTGCACCAGATAACTTTTGAAACCTATTGAGTATTTCACTCATTAAATTAAATTTAATTGAGTGAAGTCCCCTCCCTATTATAATTTGAGAAGGCATTAGAACTAAACATTTTGATTGAGATTGATTTGTATTTGAAATGGCACTTGTACATATCAAATTACTGACTGCTAAGAAAACAGGA